>JABFEB020000020.1:10518948-10540016 GCA_019775895.2 Stomatorhinus ivindoensis | reverse complement strand
ACCCCCCCACAATGTATAATTCTTGTAACTGTAATGTGTCGGTGTACTGCTGCTGGAACAAAATTTCCCGGAGGAACCTTCCCGAGGGATTAATAAAGTACTATCCATCCATCCATCCATCCATCCATCTATCTATCTATCTATCTATCTATCTCTCTGCTTCTGATGATGGGCATCCCTGAGTGTTTATAGGAGCGCACAACCTTACAGGCTAGTAAGTCATACCCTTAATAGAAGGTCCTCATTCTGGGAGCCTCTGTGTGACCTTGTCAAGAATCACTATATGTCTAAGCAACACTCGTGCAACATAATCTTCAAAAAGAGACAGACAGATCGTATCTCTGTGCAAGGACATTGTTATTCCCAGCAGATAGGCTCTCATTCTCACCAAGGAATTAGTCCCAAACGTTGCCTTTCTGTCGCTCACGGGAGCCTGTGGCTCCAAGGAACATCCTTTCAGCACAAACGCCGACCTGCGAGAACCGCGCACGTGTTTCACGGCCGTACCTGGACAGGGCGATCTCGGCCTTCTGCTTGGCGACGTCGGCGGCCTTCTCAGCGGACTCCACCGCGCGGTCCACCTTCTCGCGGATGCGGCTGCTCCGCAGCGGGATGAGGTTCTTGCGTTTGCCGCTGACCAGCACGTTCTGCTTGTACTTGCCCTCCTCCTTGGTGCCGTCGGGGAAGGTGGTGCAGCCGTAGCCGTGGCGCCGGTTGGCTGCCCACTCGCCCTCGTAGCGGAGGCCGTCTGAGCGGCGGCTTACACCGCAACCCGAGCGCTTGTCGCTCTTCCACTCGCCGGCGTAGGTCTCGGTCGTGGTGGCGTCCACGTCGTCCTCCAGCACGGAGAGCTCGCCCTCGCCCTCGCCCAGGCTGATGGTGGAGTTGATGTCGGAGGCGGCCGAGCTGACCGTGCTCATGCCCGCCTCGCTGCGGAAGGAGCTCTGCTTGCTGCGCTGGCTGGCCAGCGAGCTCTTGGACTCAGACTTGCGCAGTTTCAGCCCGCTGAGGATGGAGCGCCGGAAGAGGCTCTTCTTCTTGCCCTTGAGCAGCTCGGCGTCGCCGTGGGCCGTCAGCACGAAGCCGCCCCGCGACACGGCCGGGCTGCCTGCCGCCGCGCCGCCTGGCCCGCCCCCTCCCCCGCCGCCACCGTCCGGGTGCAGCACGGTGCCGTTGCTGTGCTCCGAGCGCAGCGAGTTTATGGAGGTACGCAGTGGCGAGCGGATGACGGCCGCCATGCCGTAGGGGACGCTCTGGCGGACGCCATAGCCGTGCCGCATGCCACCCACCCACTGGCCCTGGTAGGTTCCTGCACAAGGAAGGGAAACAAACGAGGCAGCTTTCACTCTGATGTTACATGGTATAGATAACATACTGCGGGACACGACGATCAGCTGCTGTTATCCCCTCGCAGGCTGACAGGTAAACAAAGGCGAGTGCAGAATGAATAAACCATCGCTTTTCAGTTTTTGCTCCATCCATCCATCCATCCATCCATCCATAACCACTCAGTCAATAAATCTCACACCACACCACTCTGCAAACAAGCCTCCCAAATCATAGTCCAGCCACTAACCGGAAGCCAAAGGTTCTTTGGGACACAGACAGAAGTCATGAAAAAGCCAGTAAAACCTTCACTCCCCCCCAGCACCATCTTGTTACGACGGATCCAGGCAGGAGGAAGATCGCGTTATGTTACATATCATATATCCCTTAAATATCCCCACGCGACCTACACTGTTCAGCTTTACGCAGCTTTTTTTTTTTTTTTTATTATTCTCATATATTGCATCAATATCAAAAGCTATTGCACTGCATTTCCCATTTGGGAAGATAAAAGAAAGGCAATACAACTGAATGTGTACAAACAGAGTATTCTTTAGGAAAATATTCTATTTACATTTTAATATGCTTCCCCCTTTTCACAAACGAACAGAAGACTGGGGAAAACGTGATGTGGAGCTTTTTAAAGTGCTAATGTCGGCTGAAGTAAAATGGAGCGGCGATGTGGCGCTACAGTGGCTGCCTAAATGCGCCTGTGACGGGAAGCAGCCGATCTCTGCCTCGGAGTGCACGCCGATCGTTACTCATCTCCCCATAGCTGTGACCCTATACTACCGAAGACCATCCCTACAAAATCCCCTTCCATAAAGTACTTTAATTTCCTCTAACTGTATGTGTTTTGGATTTTAAACCTCAGCTGATCCTCAATATACCACGTGTTTTTATCATTGATATTGGTACCTTATTCTTTTTATATATTTCCCACTAAAATGGCTGCCACTTTACACCAGTACTTCACGAAAACAAGAATGAAATGAATTTCTGGCGTTACTTACATGTTGTTCAGATCTACTTAATCAGTCGTGCGGACTTGGCTACGGGGCTGACGGAAAGCGAGTGCCAGGGAATACCGCCCCGCTGAGTAGGGCTACAAAATGGGCCGCACACACATACATTTTCCATGGATTCAGGGAATATTTTCAGCACTGTGTCAGAAATAAGACCCCAGTCATCACTGGATCAGTTTTTCCTTACAAAACTGAACTCTGGGGTATAATTACACTCATGCAGTCATCGCTGTTTAACTACCAGTTCCTGCCTTTTTATGATGTTACACCTGGTTTAACTGTTCCCTAATGCTGCCCTGCGTAACAGAATGCTTTGGATGCGTCCAAGGTATCACTTCATGTGTGTGTGTTACGTGGTAGATAGCCATCTTGAAGAGAGAGACAGAGAGAATGAGCTGATTTATAATAATCAATGACTCACAAAAGTAATCCATTATAGAGAGAGGTGGAAAGTTCAGGTCCAGTAAGTACAAATCCAGACCAAGGTTTTGTTTCAACCAACCAGTTGAGTCACAGTCACAGCTGGTTGGTTGGAACAAAACCTTGGTCTGGATCTATACTTACTGGACCTGAACTTTCTACCTCTGTCTGTAATGGATGACTGTTGTGAGTAACATCCCCAACACTGATGATAATTTACTAAATGGTTTGTTGATGGTTTGCTGTAAGTTTCACTTGGACCATAGTGCCAGTGCTGTTTTCATAAATGCCCGGATATATTGCTTTTCTTTTTCCAGCAAATGGGCCCATTCCGAACCCTTGTCTGAGGTGCCTAATTACAGTCTTTGTTCTTTCACCTCTCCTGAATATTACCGGGTCCCGGAAAGGGGAAATATCGAACGCTACTCCTCTCCTGACCGAAGCTGCGCCGCAGATACGTTATGTGGATGGGTATTAAATGAATAGCATGGACGACGTCGTGAGAGCAGCCTGGCTGCGATGGAAATCAGATCTTCATCTGTTCTCTAACCCAGTGTGTGTTTTTCGGAAAGGTGAAGGGTACTCGGGTGACAATGTCCTGTGTTCTATGGTAAAACAGCAACACTGATAGATATAGCATGCTGATGTTTGTATCTACAGTCCTTTATGCCCCCCCCCCACCAAAGAGCATGGCTTTCCAGGCTTAGTGTCAGCAGAGAAAGAGGAAAGCCGATGGCGGTGCAGAGAGTCTCTCTGCTGTCCGCTGTGTCACCCTCTGCTCTGGATCTCTCTCTCTCCCTGTTTTCCCCAGTTTAAAAGTACCGTCTTACTATGACATGGTAGAGTTGCCAAGACAGAGGTGACAGTAAACAGAAGCAGGTGGCATAGTCTGAAACACAACAGACTTTCAAGCTCACAATAAGGTCAGAAAAACTCTCTCTTTCTACATCTCCCTCCCTCCTTATCTCTTTCTTTCTCTCTCTTTCCTTGTCTGTCATCCTACCCCCCCCCCAATGCAAGTCCAACAGTAGGATCTCTCCGTGGTGCTGAAAAATAGGCCAGGCTTGCTGGGTGCCTCTCATCATGGGGGAATCTGAGCTGAGCGTTCCCCCAGTCCTTCCTGTCGCTGCCCTGCCTGTCAACGCCGGGCTCCCTAGGTCGTGATCTTAGCCCTTCCTGGGTGATCACTCTCCTGGCTTCTCCTCTCTTATGTGCCACCGTTTGACCCCTTTGCATAACTCATCATTTACAATATACATGGATTGAAAATGCCAGCAAAATGCAGTTTGTATAAAATGTTAGGACTATAAATGAATATCAATCAAAACAAAGACAGTCCACCAATAGACACTACACATGGTCAAACGAGACTGAGAAATGTGGGGGATATAAAAATTCTCTGCATTTTTTTAAAAAATATTTCTCTAAAGGACATGGCTCAATGTGTGATTCTGTTACCCAAGTGTAAACTGGCCACTGTGGAGTCAACGCGTTGGATTTGAAGTCAAATTTCTGGGATGGAGGCACTGACGGCATCAGTTTGAGCTGTTCTCGTTACCGTGGGATCAGATGACTGTTCCGGTGTAAGCGGCCCATCTGTGGATCTCCTGCCTGGTGTGTCAGTCTTACTGACACCCTTTATTCTCTCTTTTCTCACCTCATGTTTGACCCTGCAGACAGGCCATAATAAACGAGCCTCATATGCCTGTCAGTGCACGGATTCCTCCCAGGGCGACCCTCTTGCTGGGACACACGCACGCACACACACACACACACACACACACACACACACACACACACACACACACACACACGCGCGAGCCCCACCCTCTCAGGACCCATTGATCCCTACTTGCTGGAATGTCAATGAATTGTTGAGGCTGGATGAAGCAAGAGCATAACGAGGACGGCAGAGAGCGGCCACCCTGCCCCCATTGCCTTCCGCTGCTACGGTGAGCTAGAAACCTCTTTATATCTCATCTGTGTGTGTGTCTGTGCTCCTGTCAGGGAGAGTGTTTGTGTGTGTGTGTGTGTGTGTGAGAGAGAGAGAGAGAGAAAGAGACACAGAGAGCATCATGGGCACCAGCATAAGCAACAGACCCAGATACACAGAGGCATCCAGGAACACCACGGCAGCATGGAGTAATAAGCATGCTGGGCTAAGATCATGGCCTATGGCCGCCAGTGACAGACCACACCCACTTTAACCTGGCCACGCCCCTAGCCCTGCCCCTATCCACCATATGACAACCTGCTTTGCACCACATCAAACAAGGCCATATTCTTATGGCATCACACAAGAAAATTCCACAGAGAGGACAGAAATTAGCCACTACATGTCGGGGGTGGGGGTCATTTCCTGTCCTGGCTCCATTCAGAATTTCACTCCGCTTCCATGCTTCCTCCTCAAGGTCCTGGCAGGCTGTGCTTGCGTGCGTTTGTGTCCTGTGTGCCGTGGGGAAGCGGGCCCACACGTGTACTCCCTAGACGTACAGCTGATGCCCCCCACCCCACACCCCAGCATGCACAGGCCTGAGGGACAGGCAGCAGTGCCCCAGCCTCCCTAACCCTCCCTCACATATAGCCTGACACTCAGTTACTGATATATGGCTCCTCTGCAGAGCAGCAGCCCTCTCTCCTGGACCCCCCCCCTCCCCCCCCCCCCTTCCAAACAGAATCCGCCGCTATTGCTCAGGCATGGTGCTTTTCTGCATTTGATAAAAAGGTAATCATTTTATTACATGACAAACCCTATTCGGCCTTATCAAAGTGACACAATTCTCAAAGTGACACCAGTTACCGCCTCTTAGTGGAATTTACACTGGGCCCTCAGTTCTGCTCTCACGGCTAATCTCCACCCGTGCGGTTCTCCTACAGTCTCACAATGCCCAGTCCCCCTCCTCAGTCCCTCCCCGGGGACGCTGTGGCTTCTGCACATGCACACTAATGGTCACTCGTCACCAGCGAAATAGAAAGCCGGGGCGAGAATAGGGCCTTCTGCAGAACTCAGCCTTCATATATGTTCAATTTCATTATTTTCTATATAGCGTCTTTCACAGCAGAGTCACCCCAAGGCAAGTTCTGATATATTCCTGCATCATTTATGTGGAATGATGCAAAAACATGGAAAAGGGAAGAGAAAGAAATGAAAGAAAGAATGAAAGCCAGACGATAGCAGAGGAGAGGGAGCAAAAACTCCCTGGGAGTCCAAAATTATATACACACATTTTAAAATTTATTGTATATGTCTGCTAACTTTGTATTACACGAAATATTAGGGCTCTATGTGAAGTTCAATCGGAATTTAAAACCGTGAGCCAACAAACACTGCAAGTGGTAAATAGAGAGAAGCATCACACACACACTTACATGTACAACACACACACACACACAGACAGACAGACAGACAGACTGAACAGGCATGGCTATATTTGAGAGGATTTCCCCTTGATGCCCAACTTAATGCTATGAATGTTCCCCAACACTAAACACAACTCAGAAATAAATAAGAAGCCATAACAAGATAAAGCACAACAGAAATCTCGCTTCCATGCCTTCATCTGGCATGGCTGAAAAATATTCATGCCGATCCAAAAAATAGTAGGCTACTGCTATTGTTATAGCAAACCGCATATCCATGCCTCTACAGCAAATGTCTGTCCAGTTTCCTTGAGTGATCTTCACCTGGTCAGCTCTCACCACTAACAAGCCTTAACCCAGTATAAGTGTAACGCTGTTCTTCTGCTACCAGTAAGTGCGCTTGCGATTTTTCCGCCGACGCAGGCGCTGTCTGCGGTGCTGAAGACCAGGCGTCCGCAAAGTGAGTTAAGCACTGGCAAGAAACATTCGCGGTCGTTCGACGTAACTTATAAAAAAGAGAATTCATATAATCACAGTATTACATGTTTCTTTACATTATTTATAATTTGATTTCCCTAATTGTCGTGAATGCGTCTAATCGGAAAATGGGAACATAAATGCAATCCGATAAACAGTAATTTTAGCAAATATAGGCCTACTTTAATGGCACATTTCCCTCTATTCAGTATAAATGACTAAGATTTCACAATGGTATGCAGTCAATCTAAATTCCAATATGTCAATTACGTATTTTACCTGTAGCCTCAGATTTACAGATTTATATTTGTAAATTTGGTCTGTTTTGCTTCATGAAGGTAATCCGTCCTCATAGTGCATCGCCGCAAAAAGACGGACAGGGTTAGTCACTCATGTCGGTTAATTTCAGTTGCTGGTTTTCTCGCTCCCTATACATTAAACCTGTGTTTAAATAAACTTTAGACAGTTTCACCGGGACCGTTTAGGTGTCATCTACGGAAATACAATAAAACCGATGAGGCAGTATCACAGCTATCGGATATAATCATGTGCGACCCGCAAAATGTTCTTACAACTGTTAAGTCCTTTAAATTAATGATTCAATTGTTTGTACCGTTTGTGTTTTATTTTTTATACCTGTAATTTTATGGATTATTATTATTATTACTACCCTATTATTATTCCCTGTTTATGGGCGCTTGCGGGTTAAATTCACATTAGCAGAAGACTGAAACTCCAGCGCAACAATCAGAAAGTGTGTCTGGATGGCTTCCTCTATTAATTATTAACGTAACCCGCTCTCTCCCCGTTTCTCACACAGTCAGCACTTGCTGTGCACTTACATATCGAAGTAATGGTGCACAGTGTAGTTTGTGTGTGTGTGTGTCTGTGTGCACTGTATTCTATTAGACTATGTTTGAATTTAAGGATGTTACCTTTGTAAACAAAAAAGATGGAGGCGCTGAAGGGTGGCACGGGGTTTGGTGATACATTGGTAGGTGAAGCAGCGGAACTTAACGCAAAGTAAACAAATGAAAAGCAGCGATATCATAATAACACGAATGTGACCCACACCAGCGCGTGAAGTGAAGCTCCTGAGGCTTGCGGGTCCGTAGAGACCCATGCACACAGATTTTAATGAAAATAATCTTAAGGTTACACAAAAGTAGAAAAAGTGTTAATACGCATATTTAAGTTTTAAGATGGACCAAACTGAACAGTGGAACTATCCATATACATAATAAGCTTCCCCCCTCACACAAATTACAGCTTTCTATAAGTTTACAGCACTTCAATTTTAAATGAGTTAATTTGTCTTCTAAATGGCTGATCTCGTAAGTTGTCCTTTTATTTGCTTTAAAAAAACAATTTTAGATTTTTAAATTATACGGCAAAAAAGGGTTGCGTGACCTGCTGTTTCTGGTTATCATATGCAGTGCGCGTGCTCAGCTCTCCGCTAATCCAGCACAGCAATCACAAATCCGCGGACTATAATCTTATTACATCACAAAGCATGTGCCATGTTAATCAATTTGCCTTGCACGAGCGCTCATACATGTGTATATATAGTGCAAGACTGGTTACAATCTAAAGGACGCTGCTGTCCAGTGACATTTATATATTTTACAATTTCACACATAGCTAAACGAATGTTTTCTGATGCAATTTTACTTTGCTGTCTTTCTAAGCAGAGCAGCAGTGTCTGTATTGTGTGATTTTGTGAGTTGTAATGTTGCTGTTATGTAACCACACATGACTAAGTCTTACCTACTTACATACTAATGCACCTAACAAGCTTGAGATGCACTGAGGGATCTTTCATAGCTGGGATTCTTACGTTTAAGGGGCTTGTAACATTCATATTTGGCAATTCTGAGTGCTATATATCGGTTTCACCCATTCACACGTTACAACACTCAGTCCTGTAGCAGCTACTTTGCAGATCCACAATTTATACAGCCCTGATCTCGCTACATCTACTCCGCCAATGAATACCTCATGGTATTCAGTCCACTATCCACCCATCTGCACACCCATACACTCAGCTCAGCCCTGTTCTACAAACGTGGGTTTCACCACTACATTCTGGTTCCTCTGTCATCAAATCAACAAGATATTTGAACTATGAAAGAATTGGATGAGACATAAAAACAAACTTAAGCCAATCAGACACCTTGCTATTAATGCCAGTACTGCCTGCAGCCTGGTACGCTATTACTGGTTCATTGTTTCGATGAGACTGTGGTGTCAAAATAGGGGAATGCTGCGGACATTTAGTACTTCACTGCTGGACAAACTGCAGGGGAATGACTCGACGGCGGACTGGCAGATTCGTGTGTCTCCCGATTGGCTGGCTGGGGTGATGTGAGTGAGTTTGTCCAGGCTGTCCCTGGACTTGGGACCCTAAGTGAAAATGCAGTGAAGAGGATGAGCGGTGATGTCTCCTGAGCTACAGGTGTGTGCTGTTTCAGTGCATTTCAAAGCTCTTTAGAACTGTGACATGCCTCTAATGCGAATAAGGGACTGATCCGCACTTGGTGCACCTGACCACACCTGACTGGTCGCTTGGCAACACTGCTGGTTCAATACTGCATTATGGCGTATAGGTGGATTACCCCATTTCGCTTTACGGGGTTCTGAATTCAGTCCAGGAAACCGGAGAGCTTATGAAGCTCCCACACCCTGAGTATCTCCTTGTCTCTCTATCCGGAGTCCCCCTCCCATCTCATTTCCACATCGTTTTCTCCCATTCTGTTTGCCATCTCCCCTCACCCTCTATCTCTGCGTATGCCGTGGCTGTGATTAGCCAGCCCAGATTAGCGCTCAAGTAAGTAAACACCATTAGCAGGACCAGCCAGCCAATCAGAACGCAGAGCGCCGGGTCCCCAGTGGCTCGCAGATCTGCCACTTGTGTCTGCATGCGTTTCCGTGGCAACTTACTGTACAGCGGCGCCTTTTCTGTAATGCAGTGGAAGCTTCCTCCCACCCAGAATCCAGCAGGCTTGCAGAAATGAGTAGTCCAGGTATCCATATTGCTAGAGGAGTCCATTACTCACGTTTTTTTTTCACCATGATGCTGGGCAAGAAATCGCAAGCTGTAGTATTAATTTCTAAAATTTGCCACAGGAGCTTTGCGTTATGTCACTAATACTCTAGTATAGTGATCAACAACTAGTACCATCTGAGCAATAACAGACTGAGTATACTTTGCCCACTGAAGTGCTTTTATGCTTATCTCTCTGTCTCCAGCACCACCTTTTAATTTTCTCCACATTCTTCAAAGAACAACTCCTACTTGTAAGCAGGAAGCACATCGCACCTACGCACGCACACACACACTTGCACACTTAGACACCCACGAAACATTCACCCAGTGTGCAGAGATGCCTGCTTGCCCAGACTTGAAACTAAATAACTGCTGAGATGGCAGAAGGATCCTTTTCTCCTCCATTTTAAGGCTCCGATGGGGAAGAGAAGAGGAGGCCTTATCACATGAGGAGCTGGCAATGGAGTCCCTTTAGGAGGCTCGGATAATGGAAGAAGTCTGTTGAAGAGATTCACGGATGGAGGTCTGTGTGTCAGTTAGCAAAGGGACGATCATTGACACCGACCGATCGGAGCATCTCTCTGTCTCTCAAAGATCCACCTTTGCTTACTGAAGCCCACTCCATCGTTGTACCACTGGACAAATGGTCCATCCAAATGCATCTCCTGAGTTGCTGTGGAGCCCTAGTTCCTCCTATCCAATATCCAGCAAACAAGGCTCCCATCCCCCAGGTTCACATCACCTCGCCCTGCACTGCCTGAACACCACAACCCCGTTCCATCACACCCACTCATGAACATCTATAACCTTATTAATGTATCATTAAACATTCATGCTGTCTAATACTCTCACGCCACCATATCACCCAACCACATTGCTTATCGGACTTACACATCCATGTCACTTCATCACACATTACCGACACCTTATTTGGTCCACAAAGCCACACAAATTTACACCACCTTACACTAATAAAAACCCAGCAACACCCTATCATGTACGAATAACACCCTAACACATCTACAATACTTTATTACACATCCACAACCACACGTTAATCCCTATTACACAACCAGAGTACCTCATTATTACACATCTATGACATATCATTACTCATCCACAATGCCTTTTCACTTACCCACAACAGCTTAATACACATCCACATCCATAATTTATCATTCCCACATATATGCAGCAACCTATACACTTATATACACATAACCATAATTTATCATTCCACATCTAAAACACCTCTTTAAACAGCTACATCATTATTAGACATACTTAAGACTGCACTACAAATCTATAATACCTCATTACATCTACGCCACATTATTACACACCCACATCACTACTCATGCATCCACGAAAGGTTATGATATGTTTATGGGGGTAGATGTGTAGCGTTCTCTGGGGAAGTTCCTGGCTTAATGAGGAGGGTACTCTGGAAGCCCTGTAAGTGATGTGTAAGGGTTATCTGCTGTCAGCAGCATGTCAATGTGCGATAAACCCCAGACGGTAACAAGTGTTTGCTAAGCAAAACATCTGGAAGTCCAAAAGCTTATCCCGACATTTTGGGCTTGCCCCATGCGGAGCTGAACCGGCACCAGCTGTAGCCCAGTTTTGGCCTGATTCTGGTGCCGGTTCTGACAGTGCTGGACAGCGCTCTGCCAGCCACTGCAGATGACCTGGAATTTTTCTCTCTCTGGCTGCAGAGCCTGGATGGCCTTAATTTGGGCCTGAAAATTCATCTCCCTCTGCAACATCGAGAGAGGAGGCTCTTTTACCAAAACAGCAGAGGGAGAGAGACTAGGAGGAAGTGGTGGGGGGGGGGGGAGGGTTTGGCGATGGTGGATCGAGAGAGGGTTTGAAAAAGGCTGGAGTGGTAGACCAGCTAGGAGCAGACGTGTTTATTTCAGTTTTGGTTCAAATTGAAATTGTGGTTCAGTGACTCTGTTCCATGTGACGCAGGAACATGCTTCAGGGTACGGTGCTGCTCTTACCTCCGTCAGAGTAGGTCTCAGTGCCGTATCCATCCTGCAGTCCGTTGTTCCAGGTGCCCTCGTACTTGGCGCTGCTCGCAGTGCTCTCACGTAGGCCATAGCGTCCCTTAAATCCATGTGTCCACTCGCCCTTGTAGACCCACTTGCCCTTGTTCTCCACCCCAATGCCGTGGCGCTTGCCCTGCGCCCAGGTGCCCTGGTAGGTGTTTCCGCTGGGCCAGGTGTAGACGCCCACCACCTCGAAGCCGTGGCTCCAGGATCCGGCATACTCGCCCTGGCCCTTGGGCCCGGTGCAGATGCCGTGCCCGTGGGCCTTGCCGTCTTCCCACCCGCCGCAGTATGACCCCCCATCATCAAAGTTGAACCTGCCCCCAGTGGACATGCATGAAATAGGTTTTGGCAAATCCCCCAAACTTCAAAAAAAAAAAAAGAAAAAGAAAAAAATTAATAAATAAAGCCGATTGTGGGGGGGGGAGGGGGGGAGGAAGACGCTGAAGACAAATCCTCCGGGGTGGTTCTTTAAAAAAAAAAAAGGAAAAAGAGCCCCCACAAGAGTGAAGCCCTCCTCCTGTTAGGCCAGGCTGGTGTGGTGCAAGCTTCTTCAGACCATCCTACTGGAGATGCTACTCCTGGCCGAATCTCCTGCGGCCGTGACTCTGGGAAGGGGGGAGGCCTCCACCAGCCATGCGGCTCCTTGCTCCTCACACCAACGCACCTCTGCCCCCTCCCAGCGCCCACACCCTCCCAGTCGACAATCTCCCTCTGGCTCCTTATTCTTCTTCCCTTTTGTTTTCTCCTCCTTTTCCCCCAGCAGAGAAAAACACACGGACTCCACCTAGAGAGCAGGAGTCCTGTGGGCGACGCAGCCGCCACCGACTGCGCGTTCAGCACGGACGGGCGCCTTCGCCGCTCGGCACCAGGGCGACCCGGCTTCTCCCCAGCGCCATCCTGACACCCGGGCTCGCCACAAACCGGGAGGGAGGGAGGGAGAGAGAGGCACGGAGAAAAGAAAGACAGGTGGCTTCGGCTAGGCTCCTCTCTGTAGCCCGTCCGTGAGACGCCAATGCGGTCTCTCTCCACGCACACGCAGCGCTCACGCGCACTCACACCCCGGCCGGCAGACGGCTCGCGCACGCACACCCCAGAGAAACAAACGGCTCATCTAATTCTGCCTTTTCCCTTCCTTCTCCTCCTCCTCTTCTTCTTCTTCTCCTCCTCCTCCTCTTTCCCTCGCTCTCTCTCTCTGTGATTTCCCTGGCTCCTGTTGCAGTCTAGCGTCGAAGCCCTTGCTACGGTCCGCTCACCGGCGAAAAATCCAATGATATTCTCCTCGCAATTTCTCCTAAAAGCTTCACTGTCATAATTTCAAATTGTCTCCCTTTCTCTCCGTCTTTTCTTGTTCCAGGTTGCCGCTGTCTTGTTTCCCCCGTCCTTCGTTGCGCTGGGGTCTCTCTCTCTTTCTCTCTCTCTGTGATGTCTCTCAAACCTGCTCATTAGTGAGGGACCGCTTCATCGCAGCCAACCGCCCCCCCTAAGCAGCACCGTCCTTCTGCCAGTTTTAAAGAGACAGCGCCTGCGTAAGCACAGGCGTCGTTCAGCTCTATCCCGGTACCTCTGGGAGGGAAAAATTGCTTTTCTTAATTGCCCTGCTCACTCCCTTCTCCTTCTTTCTCTCGTTTCAGTCTGGCCATGTTCTGCTGTGCACAGGAAAATAATTAGACCACACAAGAGTGCAGTAATTTGGCTCAAACGCTATTTGTCCAGGTACTTAATGAAATGGAGACAGGAAGATTCATCTTATATGTAGAAATACATTATACTTTAGTAAATGCTTCTCCATATATGAGTGGGCTGCTGACATCGTCTTGTGTCAGAATACACGATGGATGAAATGGTGTATGTGATGTTTCAAAATGAATTAGGTTAGACAGATATCAGGGTAAATGAAGCTTTATTCTGTTTGGGGAAACAGTGGTTGGGGGTCTTGGCATCAATGCAGGGAGGCGGCATTCGACTCCACCCCATGTCGGATCCCATCCTGGTTTCTCATGTTTATCCAGTCAGTTCCTGCAGATTAGATCACACCTGGGTAAAAATAGATACGGCTGAGGGCTCTGACACACGGGCTTCTCCCTTTCGGTCACACATGAGCCTCTGCAACCTGGATCCCCGTGGACGGGCTTCTGGGGGTTGCTGATGGGCCTGTCTCCTCGAGATTTGGTTCTGTACCGTTTGCTTCTCAACAGAAATAAAGGACCGGTTTTCTCATAATAAGTATGAACGAACTACAGATAATTGGGTCTCTACACGCATAGTATTTACAGCTCCCACCAGTATGCCAGTTACTCATACTGTGAATACAGGTAACTTAGATACATATGGTGAATGAAAATGATCAAAATGGTTGCTTGTACCTTAAAATCATGATTCTTGTCTACTTCCAGTTTAATATCAGCAATCATACAACCCACTGTATTTAGCATAATTACTACCCTATATACAAAGACACAGTCCGCCTCAAAAAGAGACAGACTCGTGTACTCCTTACAATAAGCATGTCATGGAAAAAAGAAACTGCAATATGGCTTCGCATCATGTAAATCGATCGAGAAATCTGCAACTTACTTCTCTATACCTATAATGACTCAACATGACATAAGATCCGTCAGGATGCCAAGGTGGAATGATAGGAGATTTAAGCCGATAAACTGACTGGGGTATTTCGGTAAATGAGCACAACCCACGCACACTTCTTGCTACACAGTCGGTGGAAGTTTCCTCATTTCCAGTGGAAGGTGTTGGAAACCCCTCATCCAAGGACTGACTTCAGCAGCTCCCCCAAACACTCGTACACCTTTAAAGCTCAAAACGATGCATGTGTTAACCGCACTTACAGTGGAAATTATTTCAAGGGATTTCGGTATAAGACAGCTGGTTAAGCTTCGCCGCCGCTCATGTTTCGTCTTCGGGCGTTTCTCTCAGTCTAACTGCACTGAATTACTGTCATCAACAGAGCTTGTTTCTGAAGGGGCAAGCAGCTCTGACTCATGAAAATTATATACACATACGCACACATGAAATTACTTAGGCATGAGCGAATTTAAATATCAAGGATGGGATTTTTTTACACAAAAGAACCACTCTTCATTTTGGTAACAAAATAAAGGAACTGAGGAAGACCATTAAAACCAACAAAGCGGTTCTCTCTCGCAATAATACCCTGTGCTTCTGGGATTTCTTATATTTTGTTCTGTAATGTTATATGTTGATATGCGCGTATCAGGTGTATAGCGCAGAGATGCCCTGAACGGCCAAACCACATAATCAATCTGAAAAAAAAGATTGGCTGGCCTGTAGTTGTAACAGATCTTGATAATAGTCGTGTGTCTGCGAAGCATAGCACAATAAAAACGCTACAAATTGCCTATCTCGCGACAAGTAATGTGCTTTAAATCTTGGCAAGATGCAGAATAAAGAAGGAAAAATTGAGAAAACGTTCGACATGGTACAGAAAGCTGCTACATCCCCTTTTGAAAATGTCCATGCAACACATACATTACACATCTACAGCACTAACAGATGTACGCATTTAAAAGGGACCTACGCGTCCCGCTTTTCACTGCGGTTTATTCTGGTCGTAGGACAACAGCGCCCTCAAGTGGCCCATCGGCTAAATTGCTGAGATGCTTCTGGATTTTACCCACCGAAATGAGTTTGACAGTTTTTCAAGAAAACCAGGTTAATGCTAGTTAATGTTAAGATTCCTGGCATTTTTAACCTCGCAAATGTAATTGATGTTTATCGCGCACAAATTAATTATATATGCACTAATATCAGAGCTTTTAAAATGTAACTTTACTAAACATGCCAGCATTACTACTACTGCTATCGGCTGGGATAAATGAGCTTTCGTCGAGGCAGGAAAAAAATCCGTGTTATGGAATTCATGTTATGTTATGGAATATGTTATTCCTATTATTCTAAGGGAACAGCCATATTTTCAAGTTTTTGTTTACCGTGTAAGATATCCCACGTAGCCTGGGCACCGAAGTGCGGTGACAAAGAGGGAACTTTGCCGTGCATAGCCCAGCCGCTTGGAGGACAGGACTGACAGTGCGGCTGACATGGGTAGCAAGTCAGAATTCAATGGAGTTTCTCATTGGGAAGAATGGTCGACGTTTTGCTCCAGCCCTTTACATTTTCTTTTCGTTGAAACTTTCATAATGAAGTGTCAACCCAACGTATATCGGAGAATCAGGTTAGTTTTCATTTTCAGACATGGACTGCAGTTCACTTTCGACATGAATCTTTATGAAAGCGCAGAGTTTTCTTTAATGAATACTGTACCTCACTGTCAGAATCCACATAACCGTGAGCGCATGTGAGAGATATGTGGAGTGTAGTCTACCTCGGCCAATCGCACTAAAGCCCGCTATTATTGACGTTGGACACAGCCAATCGCAGTTGTAAATTTGGTTGCGGGGCAGGGCTAATGTGTGGCGTTTGGGACGGTAAACCAGACAGCTGTTTTGATCCATTTCAAAGGAAGGGTATGATTTGAAGAGGGAGAGAGGAAATCATATTACTTTATTTTTTTTCCTGAGCCGCTCTACCCCTTCGGAGGGGAACGACTGGAAACTTATTTCCCTGTTCTTTTGGACGAATATGGGGGTCAGCTTTATAAGGGCTATGTGATTAAACAAAAAGAGATCCCCTTCTTGCGTTGATAGGAAAGCTGGAGTTTGTGGAGTTTGTATGTGATCCCGTGTTTTTGGCCGACGATCCCTAACAATTCGGGTCCCGGAGGTCCCGGACCGAGAATGGCAAATGCATGAAGTGAAACTGTTTGCAGGGGATGGATTTTGCTTTTGCGCCGATGAAAACCTGGAGGTGGGTCCTGCGTTTTCCTGCCACGCTGAGACGGTGTGCTTGTGTGTTGTGTTTTCCCTGTGTGTTTTTCCAGCTCGTACCGTCCCTTTCCATAAGGGAATGACGTGGTGAGCCCGAGAAGTAACCGAGGGAGGAGAGATGACTGAACGGTCTGCGCCATGCCCCGGAGTACAGTAAACAGACCGACACACGCTGTCTTATAAGCTTATTCTTTTACAGAGGGACGTGAAGCCATAAAAAACAATACAAAACAATTATGGATTTCCGTTCAGGCAGAAAACAGATCTTTTCGTCGCAAAGAAGTTGTTTGTTTTATAAACGTGATCGATTACTGTAAAAAAGTGATTTGTCTAACGGGAGTGGATCACGTGATAAAGTTCACAACTTTTTACAACCCCCCCCCCCATTGCCCAGTTTTATACACGTATTCTCTGCAACAGGGAGTATGGACTATTCGTTTTAAAGACGGCGATCCAGCTATGCAAGTAACGTGCCTTTGTGCTGCTGATGATTTCACTGCACAAGAACACTTGTAACTGGTAATGACCTCATATCAGTATCCGACGTTGTTTTAACTTTGTCTGGAAGATGGTTGAAAAGAGGTGTTTGCTTCAGCGTGAGGGAGTTTACCGCTGGTTCTCCCAGCTGAACTCTTCTAAGAGGGCCGAGTTTCTCTGTGGGCTCCTTGACCTCTGCGTTCCCATCGAGCTGCGCTTTCTTGGGTCCTGCTTGGAGGACCTGGCCCGGAAAGACTACCACTCCCTCAGGGACGCTGAGATCAAGGCCAACAACCCAGCCGACCTAGCGAATTTGACCAACATCACGGACGAGGTGGTCCGCAGCAAGCTGCTCATCTCCCTGGCCCTGCTGAACTCGGACAACAGGGACGCAGCGGGAGTGCTTTTCAGGACGCTCACCCACATCGACTCCGTGATCAACAACTACGGGCTGCAGCTCAACGACGGCCAGACGGGGGACCAGTTTCTCCTGCTCTTCACCATGGCCTCCAACCATCCCGCCTTCAGCTTTCACCAGAAGCAGGTCCTCAGGCAGGAGCTGACGCAGATCCAGAGCATCGTGCAGGCGGCCTGCGGTGGTCATCATGCGAGCGGAGGAGGGACCAGCGCACTCGCCGCCTTGCCTGCAGTCAGCACCATCACCACCTACATCACCAATGCCGCCCTCAACTCCTGCCCCGCTGGATTCCCCTGTTCGCACAAGGTTGGTGCCATTGCAGCTTATCTCTGTGTTGGAACTGCAATAAAACGTGTTTAACTGACGGCTTAGCTTCCATTGGCTGGTGGTTTACAGTGGCCACAGGTGTGAAGTTTGACTTGTGCGGGTGGTGGGGGTGGGAGTGTGTGTTTTATGCCTGATAGAACACTGGCACTGAGTTGTTTGTGTAGAAGTCACACACAGGTAAGCTGTTATAGGATGACGGTCTGTGCGGCTTTGGCTAAAAGCCCCGCCCCCTAAAATGCTGAGTCTGTAAGCCTGGAGCGTATCTGAGCACCAGCGTGTGCTGTGGGTCTGTCTGCACCGAGTAGACCCCCCCTTACTGGCACGTCGTCTCGCCTGCCTCCACAATGTCTCTCTGGGTTGAGGGCCGTATCGCTGCCCTGGCTGGACCGCATCCTGGCGGCTTTGATACACCCCCCCCCCCTCCCTGAGCCATGGCCACCCTTTGCCTTTGTCCAGCTGGAAGTTGCCGGATGGAAGACCGGCACCAGACGGTAAGAAAGGGGTCTTGCCAGACCGCGGGGAAGTAAGCGGCGATTCGGCATCAGGCGCTGAATCCCGGCCCTGATTTTCCGGCTGCCTGCCCAGAACAACCTTAGCCCTGACAGATGAGGCCAAATTGGTTTATTTAGGGAAATAATTAATTCAGCTGAGAGCTTAACTGCTTAGGTGGCGTGACGGATAGCAGAGGTATACGGCGGGTCGTGGGAGTCTCTCATCTGGGGTCTCGAGCAGGAACTTTCCGTAAAACGCTGGTGACGGACGCAGCTTGCTGGAGAGCGCCCCCCCAGGAACAGCAACTTACATTTGGGCTTGGATGGTAATCCGCGTTTCTGGCTCTGAAGTTGGCACGTGTCAGAGGTCATGTGACCACGTCGTCATCCACACGGGCACCTTAAAAGGCTCACATCCTCCAGGCGGCACAAGGAGCCCATTTTTCTCTGTGCCCAGCTGGAGACAGGCTCCGCGTCTCTGTGTTCAATTAAGGGCACAGAGAGCCCGACTGTGTAAATACATCTCTGTGGAGGAAAAAATACCCAGGACTGCAGGAAATGGGGCATTTTTTTGCTTTTTTTGTTAGTCTTGGCCTCTGTTGAGTGCTGCTCAGCACATTTCTTTATGCTGAAATAAACCGTGTGAGACTCATGTGAGTCATCAGGAAGCCCAAACTGCTCGCCCACTGCCGAGGCCACTGCTTCGCTCCATTTGAGCACGGCTGTGCCACACCACAAGCTCCTCCCCCTTTGGTCATGGGGGCGGGGCCTTAGGCTCCGCCCAAAGCCTCACGAGTGACAGCGCTTTGCCAGATGCTTATCCTGTACTCTGAGTGGCAGGAGAAGCCCAGCTCAAATAAAGGAAGGCGACTAACCACTATGGGGAGGGTGGGGGCGATCGGCTGTGCTTACTTACTGACAGGACTCTGGGCAGAACCCCCCCCCCCCTCGCCGCAGCTTTCCCCCAGCGGTTGCGTCTTTTTTTCCGGAGCTGCTTTGGCAGGCTTGTGCGGGGGCTGCAGCGGCGGAGATGGCTGTGGCTGCAGGCACATGGGCTTGGCTGTGCGGCTCCAGTCGGCAGAGCTGCTGGACCAGGAGGCGTGGAGGAGGAGCCTTTACCGTCCCTGCCATCCCTGTAGAGTTCTGGCCACTGTAGCCATGATTGATCATTTCCTTCGGTGTTTAAAATATGTTAGAGGCACAAAATGTGGCTGATTAGTCAGTGACTTAGATATAATGAGGTTTGCATCACTCCTTCCGGGGAGTGGAAACAAGATGGTGGGGGTGATCGGGGGAGTGGTGAGCTGGGTCTGCAGGGCTTCAGAGGCTGGTCACTGGCTTCCCTTAAACGTTCACCTGCTTGTCAGCAGTAGGAGCATCTGTCGGTTACACGCCGGAGAGGCATCCAGCTGCACGCTCCAGAGTTTGTGCTTCAGCAACGGCTGGTTTCTACAGCTGGATGTTTTCACTGGAGTGACTCTGATCAGGTCTCTGCATTTTGGGTTGACCACTGCAAGGGTGCCCTTTTGCAGATGAGCTCGTGCGCCCGGCTACATGATGAGCTGTCGTGTTTCGTCAGTTGACAACTTTACAGTCTTTTGGTCATTCTAGTGGCATGATGTCACCTGCGTTTATGGAAAGGGACGGTACGAGCTGTGTAAAGCCGTGCGGAGTGGAGTGCTTCGGTGAATGCTGATCCTGCCCTTTGACCCCTGTACCACAGGCACTGCACCGAGAGGAAAGGGGAGGGCGCGGAAACGATGGCAGTGGCCTCGACTTCCAATCGCAGGCTTCCTCACTGTCTGGCCAGGAGCTGCTGGTTAAGGTCCACGCGGGAAAGGCCAATAAAGGTAAGCAGCATCAGCAGCCAGTAGACCGTCTGCTTTCCTGTGGGGTGGATAGAAGCAGAGCGATGCCATCCAGCCACCAGTGAGAGAGAGATGCTTTCAAAGAACACAAACGTGACGGGTCGTCGGGAACACAAGCAGATGTTCTCCCAGACCCGGCGCTTCGCCAGAACCTCCACTCGGTGACTCTATGGGTCGGCCTGGCTCGGAGGTTCAGGCCGGGAAGACGTCGAGGGCTTGCATTCCTTGCAGCTTTTCATGGAGGGGGGAGATGTTGAGCAGGTAGCGAGGGTAGCTGTTTCTGGTTGGCTGGGCTGTCTGTACTCGCGTTGCAGAGGTGACTCAGACAGCGCTGCGCTGGCAGAGTGGCCATGATGTCACCGCCCCTGAGGCTGAGTGCAGCCCGCTCTGCCTCAAACGCTGCTGGGAAAGTCCCCTTGGCCTGTGGGGGATCACGTTGGTTACTTCTGTGCATAATTTTCCGAGCGCCTTTTTTTTTACAAGGTCGGGGGAAAAAATCTCTTGTTTCTCTTGCTGGCAGTATAATGTCTTTGTCCCCCCCCCC
The DNA here is from genome assembly GCA_019775895.2 of Stomatorhinus ivindoensis. Lineage (NCBI taxonomy): Eukaryota > Metazoa > Chordata > Actinopteri > Osteoglossiformes > Mormyridae > Stomatorhinus > Stomatorhinus ivindoensis. The sequence continues at coordinate 10,519,324 of JABFEB020000020.1, read as the reverse complement.
CCCCCCCCCCCTAAAAAAAAAAAAATTCACGCAAAATAAAAAATAAATGTGACGGATAGTTCACCACCTTGCAGTGGTAAAATAATAATCTGTCTGGGGGGGGGGGGGGAGAGTTTAGGCTGAAAAGCCAACGCCTGCCAAGAAGCATTTATTTATTTTTATCGCTTAATAGGATCATGCGAATCTGCAGGGGTGGGGGCTTCACATGGGAAGTGCATGCCAGGTTCCGGCACTCTCGAGTCCTGTAACGTTCTGTTACCTGTCTGCGGAGGGTTTCGGATGTGTGGACGGAATGAGGCAGGGTGGGGCTTGGGGTGGGGGAGCAAGGCGGGACAAGGAGTGGCTCCTGGCAGGGCAGTAGTGGGGGGGTGGGGCA
>JABFEB020000020.1:10490665-10510177 GCA_019775895.2 Stomatorhinus ivindoensis | reverse complement strand
TATGACCATTCTAAATTTCATTCGTAGGATAGAATTTAGGACAGTTTCTACGAACTGTTGATAAATGAGGCCCCTGGATTAGAATAACCTAACCCTGACCCTAACCCTAACCTAACCCTAATCCAACCTGTCTGTAACACTTAGACCTTTCTCTCATTCATGTGCGAGATTCCTTCCGGGGGCCCCTAGTTAGCGAATATTGATGGGAGTCACTGTGAGAGTGTCTGGGCGCCTGACCCACCCCCGCAGCCTGGAATCGGCCCATCTGTATCCCGGAGGGCAGGACCTGCCGAGTTTGCTTGGCTCTTTGTACTGTCCGCAAGGCCGTAGGTCAGAGTGTAGTGCCACCAACAGGGTGCTGTGCTGGGAGCGGTACTGGGAGCTGTACTGGGAGCTGTACTGGGAGCTGTACTGGGAGCCCGCTGCGGTTGACCTGTCTGAGGTGCCAGGGGTGTGGGCCTGGTGGGGGGGGCTGTGCTACAGAATATGGCTTCCTAGCCTTTCAAAGTGGGGATGGGGGTGGGGTGGAGTAGAACAGCCGTCATGAGAGATTTAATGAGTTCAACTGTTTCCAATTTTTTATGTGCAAACAGGATGCATCTGGGGTCATATGAAAGGTGTGTCTTTCAAATTTATGCTTTATTTTTGGAAATTAACCAACCCCTCCCCCAACCCCCCAGCATTCCTGGTCAAATCCTGGACTGGCAATTGGGACAACCTGCTATAGACAAAGGCACCTAAAATGTTTAACGACGATGAAGTAAATAAAACAGTAAACAAGGAGAGTTTTTAATCATTGTTCGTTTGGAAGATCATTCTGTCCGAAGCAAAGCAGGTAGTTCATTACATGCATACGGCTGTCAGGGAGCTTGGCTTGGCTGAGCTTCCTGTGAATGATCAGTATCAGGAAAGAGCATCCAGTGTTAGCCAGAGACTAGGGGGTGTTTCTCAATGCGCAGACCGTTGTGTTGTCACATACCCGTTTGATGTCACATACCCGTTTGATGTCACATACCCGTTGTGTTGTCACATACCCGTTTGATGTCACATACCCGTTTGATGTCATCTTCCATTGCCAAAGGTACAGGTCCCACGCTCAAGAAAAGTACAGAAGACCGTAAAAATCCCTGGTTGTCATTCTTGCCCCACCCTAAATTTTAAGGATACATCTCTTGCATCCTCATCAAACGAGACCAATCCCATGATTCACTGCATCCCGATTTTGTTCTTGGTAGGAAAGTTAGTAAGACCAGTCTTGCCAAGAACACAAGTAGCCAGAGCCTGACCGGCCCTGCAGGTAAACAGGGCTACATATCCCTCAAGATACTCTCTGTCTTCACACAGGCTGCTTATTTTAACTTTTAATGGCCGTGTTCTCGGCACTTTACTGTATGGGTCAGTTTTCGATCCGCTACAACGTGAGATCACATTTACACGAGTGAGCTGCCAATCCCTACCTATCTCATGTGAGGGAAACCGAATATGTGGCCTGGGTGTTAAAATAGCAGCAGCGGCGCTACCATGGGCAGAACGGCAGCAGTGGGGTCGTTAACATGCTCATGTCTGTCTCCGAGCCCCCTGGACTGGCGGGGGCACCTGGGCATGTAGTTCCCCATAAGCCACCCTGTCTGACTCACCCTCCGTCTCATCGGCCGTCTTTAATGCCCTTTTTCCCGATAGTGCAGTATAAACACAACCATCCAGCTGCTCGTCCTGGTCAGGAGCGTGGGAACCTTAATTTGGAATCCGTGAAACCAGGTATCATTCTAGAAACAGGTGGACGCGAACAAGATAGTCCACTAACGAGCTGACCACTAACAAATGGACATGCCCCCCCCCCCCCCCCGCGTGAAATCGAAACATGCTCTCGCCGTCATGTGTTCTTCCCCTGTAGTGCCAGTCGGGAGAAGTCTGAGAAGAGGTATGTGGTTTCCCAGTTCCCGGTGACCTGCGGCGGGGTGGCCAGAGTGGCTCCATCCAGCCACATCGCGCTGAGCACCAGCAGTGCAGGTACCCTGCACACGCGGCACCCACGGTACCGCCAGCACTGACTCGCACGCATGTAAACAACACGCGTGTGCATGTGTGTATCTGGCTGCCTCCATCTTAGAGCTGCGCGTAGAGGTGGACAGCAGCGCTCACCCTTCCCCCCGGGACAGCGGCTCCTCCTCAGGGTACTCCAGTTCCCCCTCCAGCCCCATGGCCCCCCGCGACGACTCCCTTGACAGGGTTAAGGCCAGTGTAATCGCAGAGCCACGCAGACGTAAGTACCACAGCCCCTGCACACACAACCAGGCACTGCCATACCCTTGAAAAACAGAAAAATATAGAAATTAAGAATATAGAGTGTACAAATATAAAATATAGTCTCTTTAATACAGTGACAATTTTTTTATATTGCTACAGTCCTGATTATTGTACTCCGTGGATGGGAAATACATCTGGCTTTGGGACCGGTCTGCTGATGCACACTTGATCCCCCTTAGCATGAGTGTTAAGAGTATTTGAAGGACATTGTAGGGGTGAAGGTCTAGAACTAATCAAATCACACCAAAATTGAAACAGTGCTGCTCAAAGTAGAGTGACTGCAGACGACACTTGACCATGTGAACGTGAAAATTCAGAAAATATTTCAGGGATCTTATAACTGCTTCATAAAAACATTATGCGGATGAAAATCATTTTTCAAAAATGAAGCAGCAGTGCTGTGTGGCAGCAAAGGAAGGAAACTGTAGAATACCTGTAGAATACACTTGTGAACGCTGTAACTCTAAACATATTACATGGATCTTTTTCAAACTACTTGTGAACTTTGTATTGGCCATGAGCTGTGTGAGAGCAGTAGGGAATAGATTTAATTTAGTTTGTACCTCGGTTACTGTATTACTCTAACATGGCACAACATCCCCTGTTGCTTATCTTGCCATAGGAACAGAAACTGGGTCAGAACCTGGGGACAAAGAGCGGTCTTGTGTGCTGCTGAACCATACCGTGCCGAGCGGACCGAGCCGACCCACTGCTCAGGTTCTCCCTGTCCAGAATGACGCCTCTTCGTCATCATCTCCATACCACCTGCCTTTACCTCCCCAAGTCCTGCCCCTCCTCTCACCTGGGCGTGTCATTGGCCCCCCTCGCAAGCCCCGCCCTCCCCCGCCCCCCCCTTCTGTCCTGTCCCCCCTTTGCCCGGAGGACCGTGCCAAGACCATGTGTCCGGGCGTGGCGGTTGGCATGCAGCTGGAGAGCCGCTTCCCCGGCCTGAGTCTGGAGCTGGCACCGGCTCTCCTGTCCGACGGTCCTGTTCCCGGGGCTGCCCCCCATGGTGCGCTGGCAGCTCTGCGGTCCCCCCCGGGCCTGATGGTGGAGGCGAGCACGGCCCCGACAGCCACCTCCAACACCCTGCAGCACGCGTCGCGGCCGCCCCTCCAGCCGCAGCTGTCCCCTTCGGTTCCTCCCGCATCCCCTCACCGCACGGGACACTTCTCTGCCTCCTGGTCGACCTTCCCCCCCGCCAGCGGCATTGCTGTGGTGACGGCACCTGAAAGCACCCGTTGCGCAAAGGGTCACCCCGGACCATCTGCCCCGCCTGCATCTGGCGCAGTTTCTACAGAGACCGGCTCGGGCGGGACGGGCGCGCAACCCCCCACATGCGTCTGCAGTTCCTGCGGTTGCAGCGGCAGCTGCGGCTCCTACTGCGCCCTGCCTGCTGGCTACGCAGGCTACTTCCAGCACCCCTTCTCGGGCCCCTCGGTGCTCACGCTTGGGCCCCTGCTGCACCTCAGCCCGTTGCTGGCCGGGCCCCACCCCCAGCCCCACAGTGCCGGCGCTCCCTTCTCCTACCCCCTGGTGGCGCCACCCCTGTACAGCGGCAGCCTGCCCCATGAGACACAGGCGGGCCTGGTCCTGCCGCCCATGCAGGGCTTCCTGGGGGCGGCGGCTGGCCTCTATCAGCCGCAGGTGGCCGTGGGCAATGGGGGCGGCGAGCAGAAAAAGGGCAACGTCTCCTGCTACAACTGTGGCGTGAGCGGCCACTGGGCGCAGGACTGCAAGCAGCCCCTCATGGAATCCGGTCAGCAAGGTAGCAGGCCGGCGGCGGGGCGTGCATGTGCGGGGCGTGCATGGGGGCGCTTACGCTGTCTGACGCCCGTCTCCTCCAGCTCACTAACCAGGGCTTTTTCTCCTCCAGGAACCTTTCGGCTGAAGTATGCCCCCCCATCTGACAGTCAAGATTCTGCAGACTGAGGCCATGAAATGGAGCAACCCAGACCCCTAACCCCCCCCCCCACCCTCAAATACAAGCTGAAGCCTGCTGTATCTTGACTGGAACCTGCCGCTCCGCACTCTGCTTGGAGTGATCACAAGGAATCTGGAACATTACAGGAACGTGACTGGGGGGGGGTGACCGTGTGTGTGTGAAAGGGGCCTTCTAATTCTCCTTAGAACCCTTTGTGGGCTGGCTGGCATTGTGACATCACGGTTACTTCTGGGGAGGGGGGTGACCTCCTGTGCCCTTACCGCCGTCTGAAGCCCCTCCCTCCGGTAGACAGGAGTTCACTTTGCAGCATCCTGCTTACATGGCAATAAAAATGACAAAAAGGAAACAAAGGAGAGGTGTTCAGCCACACATTGCACTTTGTAAGTACTTATTTTTAAAGCTGACTTTATAGAACTGCGTACTTACAGAAATTTTAAATGTACAATAATTTACAGTATTTACAGTCCAGATTGTCTATCTGTAAAATGCATTTTCACCCTAACCTACAAAACTCTTGACATGATCAGTATGTCCTGCAGAGGACATATATAGATGCATGTTTGTGTTCATTTAAAACCATATTGAATTCAGCAGTTTGTTTTGAAGGACCGGTGAGACAAGCATGTGGTCAGAGAGGCGTGTTGTCAGACAGGCATGTGGTCAGACAGGCGTGTTGTCAGACAGGCATGTGGTCAGACAGGCGTGTTTTCAGACAGGTGTGTTTTCACACCATCATTCAGGGGTGTTGTCAGACAGTCAAACAGGCGTGTTGTCAGACAGGCGTGTGGTCAGACGGGTGTGTTGTCACACCGTCAGACAGGCGTGTGGTCAGACGGGTGTGTTGTCACACCGTCAGGCAGGCGTGTGGTCAGACAGGTGTGTTGTCACACCGTCAGGCAGGCGTGTTGTAAGGCAGGCATGTTGTTAGACAGTCAGACAGATGTGTGGTGCTGTGGGTCCCTTCCTGGTCTAACAGGCTGATCGGAAACTGCAGACAGTCTGCGGCACAGGAATTAGACAGGATGACCAGCAGAAACAGGCAGCTATGCTCAAGTTGGAATAAAGCTTCAGGACTGAAAAAACACAAGATCTTAGTTTCATGATAATTATAATGTGTTGTTTTATAGAATTGGGCTGTAAGATTTCACACACATTAACTAAAATTGTGTAACTGCTGTCAGTCAAAAAGATCCGACATTGTAAAACGTCGATTACAAACAGTGGAATCCTCTCCAGTGCAGTCCTCCAGTAAAAGGCTCTGGGAAAATAAACCCATAAATATCACTGGCCCTGGATTACACGGGAGTTTCTGTAACAGTCAAAATCCACAGCAGGTGACTTTTGTCCGGAAACCATTCGGAATGAGGATCACCAAAGAGAGGAAACGGCAAAGCTTGGCTCACGTGCCAGTTTGGAGACCAGGGGAACATCCTGGACAGGCTGAGTGAATTCCTGGACGGTTATGTGCATTTGCCAGGCGTATGTGGTCCAATTTATTAGCAGAACTACGTATATCAACAAGAAAAAAATAACACTAATGAAGTGTTTTCCTCAATATAATCAGCCTTATATATCATGGTGGAACGACGAAAGCGGTGTTAAGCGACTGAACCAGGAAAGGGTGGATGTGCACCGTTCACCGAGATGATGGCGTGCAGTGTGCTGACATCATCGTTCACCGAGATGATGGCATGCAGTGTGCTGACATCATCGTTCACCGAGATGATGGCGTGCAGTGTGCTGACATCATCGTGACATCACAGCCTTTTTTTGGAGAGCTTGGCTGCTCAGAGAGATAGAGAGACGGTTTTCAGAGAGGCCAAGCGGAGCTGCCGGTCATACTGCCCACCAGAACCCCTCTCCATGTATATACCCAGACTGCATGTATATACCCAGACTGCATGTAGCCCAATAATGTACTTTTTCCTGTTCTTCAAAAATATAAACCTTTGATTACATGTAGTGGATCTGACGTTATAACACCCCCTTTTTGTATTTTGTTACTCTGTTCAAACAAAAATTAGACAGTTTTAAAATTGTACATTTTATATGTCTGAAATGAAATCTTTTTGTAAAGAGCATTAAACATGTTTCAGATATCTCAATGTTGCCTGCGTGTTACAAGTTGTGCTTAGCAAACAGAATCCAGTAGGGGCTATATAACCCACCACCACACACCATTCTCCTCCATCCAACTAAGCAGTATTCAAGGAACTGCTAGCGTAGCCTCGGAGGCAATAGCTTGTTCGGTGGAGTACACCTTGGATATCAGGCCCAGGAGGGACACTCAGATGGGGTGACTGAGACCAGAGAATCACTTAAGTTACATATAAGCCTCGATTCCGGCACACAAGCCCGTGGGCTCGAATCTGGCTCAGCTGTGATGTCTGACCCTCATTCCCTGAAACGGCGCTCCATTCTTCTCTGTTCCAGCCGCCTACTAGATGTTGCAGTGAGTGTTGAGGCCTGAGGACGTAACAGCCTGGGATCTGCTTCTTTCTACTGCATTCCAGCAAAATCACACATCACCCCTCACGCTTAGAACAGGTCTAATTCAAACGTGTGCGTGTGGATACCTCTTCACATTCTGCCCCCCGCCCCCATACTAATAGAGCAGTGAAGCAGGCTGATCATTCAGCGGCTAAACTTGAGGAAAACAAGGCCACCACACTGAGGAGACCGGCAGAACAGAAACACTTACCCACACATATATTGTTCTCTTTTATTTCTTAAAATACCAGCATAAATACAAGAGAAGGGATGTAGTATTGCTGTGAATATGAACATTTAGCAGTAATTGGGGGGGGGGGGGTTGCAGAGAGACAGACCAGTAGGGATGAAACAGCTGTTAGGGCAGTCGCACATTCATGTCTTCCATGATGAACTACACCACAATTAAACCTTTTTTTTACACAAAGAAGATAATACAGAATAAAAACAAATAAAAAAAGATTAACTTGCAAGAAAGCTTAAGATAAAAGGCATCTTGCCTGCAAAGGAAAGCACGTTCAAAACAAAGTGAAAGGTACAGCACACATTTAAAGGGGTAAAAATGGCAGACATGACGAAATTAAATACCGTAAAAGCACACTAGGGGGCCGCTATATCTTAGCCAGGGCGTCATGCACTCCAGCTGCAAGGAGCAGATGCCCAGACCTGCTCCGCAGCCTCCTGAACCCTCTCAGGTATGTTGCATTCCATTCATGCTGATTACTTTATATATCAGTCTATTTTACATTTCCGCTTCTTACCGAGACGCATTATTATCCTACTCTGCTACTCTACAGTCTAAGAAGTGTTCGGCAGCACAGTGAATATTACCCAGAGTTCCACATTTTTGCTGAGCAGTTGGAGATATTTTGCATCTTTTTTCCCCCTAAAATGAAGACCCCAGAGACCTAATAAAGATATTTAGAAGCGGGAAGGTGAATGGTCACCACCACCACGCACCACCCCCCCCTTCAGTACTGCATAAAGGTTCTTAGGGGGCAGAGATCTAGACCGCAGCGCAGCTCAGCGGGCAGCATGAAGCTCCAGCCTCACTACAGCTTCTCACAAAACATGCCTACAATAACATTAGTTACTTGGTGTAAACATGCTTGGTGACTCAGCTCTCTAAGAAGGGGGGAGGGGAGTGGGGGGGGGGGGGGTCTGTTTCCATGAGATGGTTGTTTTTTTCCAGCTGAACAGTGGATGAAGAGCACTGAGAAGCCTCACTAAACCTCCCGCTGGTGTGATGGATCTACCGGTGTTTCGTGTCGATGCCGTTTTGCTCCAGCATGCTGGCCAGAGACGGGATTTCTGGGCTCTGTCAGTGGGGTCACTTTGGCATGAAGGAGGGCTCTCTGTGACGTTTATAATAAGAAGGAAGAGGAGGATTAGGTAAGGACAGAAATTTAGGGATGGGACTTGGGGTTGGCTAACTGTTGTCAGTTTCAGGGCGTGACCACCAAAGGGGGGTAGTGGGGGCAGTTACAGGAGGGGGTCCTGCCCGAAGGTCTCCTGTGAGGCGTAGACCATGTAAAGGAAGCCATCCTCATCCTTCTCGCGCTCATACACCTCGGAGATGGCTGTGGACACAGACACCATGCTGTGGCCATTCACCAGCAGGAAGAAGGCCTGGTTGGAGTTCAGCTGTAGGCGCCGCCTGGTGGCCAAACACAGAACCACAAGCAAACTTATCACTGATTAAGTTGGACCAGGAATATCTATACTCTTTGCAAACACTAAATAATCAAAATAAAAATATATACATGGATTGCAAAATGCATCAAATGCACTGAAGTATTATGTGACCATAACTGAAATATATGATATTTACTGAAATATAACTAAATATAATAAAGCAAACAGTTGACTATATAATTTAATATTTATTTAATGTTCAGTGAAGAGCCAGATCCAAACAGTAGACATTCTCCTTGACTAAAGAAATAAGTTTAATTCAACCCACCTAATCAATAAACATACTATTGATACAAACATACTATTGATAAGAAAAGAAGGGATACCTGAATGGATATTCAGTGGAAATCCACACAAAAATGATACAGAATTCATTTTATTCATCACTAGGCACTAGCTTAGAAATTCTGTAGCCCACAAATGCTTGGAAATTATATGACATGCATGACAGACAGAGCAAACCTCTTTGAATTTGACAAAAATATCACCCTTCTGATTTCACAGAAAGGTATTTCCATTACCCTCAAAGCCGGCATTATGCATCTTACGGAGAGTAAACGTTACTAACCGCACCCAATTCAAATCTAAAGAAAGGCAGCTACATTAATTCCTGGCCATTAGGGCTGCACTATATGGGGAAAATATCAAATCGCGATTTTTTTGACAAATTGCGATTACGATTTGATTTGCAATTTAATTTTTTTATGTCAAGCTTCAGTTCAATGTTCAGTGTGTAATAATTTTACCATCAGTATTAACTGGTCTATATTCTATTGCAAAGATGAGAATTTAAAGATGTGATGTGTCAAGTTAAAGTAATAATGAAAACAATTGCAGCAAAAAGAAAAATAGCGATAACCGCCTTTTCCCACGCCAATGAACAAGCAAGAACTACTTCGGTGTATGTAGCCCTTTTGTTTGCGCTATTGTGTTGTTAGCTGCTGTTATTAACACTGATAACACTCAAAAAACCGTAATGTTCAGAATAGAGTGGCTGTTCTGTCCTGAAACCGTAAAGCTGGAAATTTTTTAATGTAGTACGCATTTTATAAAATGTTGAATAAATAGAAGCTGTTTATTGGTGATTTCATGTTGTCCGAAGTTTCCGCTTTTTAACAACTGTATAAGATGTGATTGGTGAGAAAGATTGTCACAGGGAGCACGGCATGAATTTGTAAAACTATTCTCACAACAGTTTTAAACCCTGGGTCCGACGTACTGTATAAAATTTTATTGTTTCAAATCGTGATTTTGATTTGATATAGATAAATCGTCCAGCCCTACTGGCCATCTTCTATGACATCTTTTAAAAACAACAGTGACATAAGGAGATGTTCACACAAGAGGATCCCTTTCTACTGGCCAGTTTCCCATGATTCCCTGGCACTAAACTAGCACTCGGTGCCTGGGAAGCGGTGAAACCCCACAGGACGGTGAACTTCACAGACTGCTGCTACCTGATGATCTTGATCAGCTCGCTCATGTTGACGTGGTCAGGAACCAAGAACTTGGTTTTATCCAAAACAGGCAGCTGCTTCTCCCCCTTATACCGTTCGATGATGACCTGGAAGGGACAGACATGTGTGACCTCAGCACGCCATCATAACCCGCAGGCATTACAACCAGGTATACTGTATTTTGGAAGTATTTTCAAAGGCAACATTGTTCTGGGGGAGGGGTTTGCTGAGAAGAATAATTAATTGCCTGAAGTGCTGTTTTTAATCAATCATAATTTAAACATATATGGTACTAAACTTTATTACAAGCGTTTATGTACAAATTAACAAAAGGACTGAAAACAATTTAAACAGAATGCAAATCAACAAAGTATTACAGTTAAAATTTTAAATATATTACAATTAATTATTATATAAAGCTACACATATAACAAAATAACTTGAATTAATTTAAACAGAAATTAAATGAGTGGCTTCTACAGTTACAATGAATATTTAACAAACACAACCCTCTGAACTATTTGAACATAAAGAGCACACCACGCATGTGACATGTCTTGGTTCAGCCCATTTAAAATACCAGCCAATCTAATATAGATTTTTAGCTAGAAACCAAGCATATGGGGACGACGCTCCCTGCTGTGCTGAACACTCTCTTGGATGCTGTACTTGGTGCACAGATGCACAAGCATTTGTGGGTTACACTTGACCATGAGCGGGTTTTGTTGGATTTCCACCAGAGATTAGGTTGAGCAGATGCACTTTTCATCTTCGCCAATTCGCTCACCCGTTTATTAAGAAATGACATGTGAAGAGCCCAACACACTGATCGCTGCGACTCTGCTTCATCTCGCCTCTAGTGGCCAGAGATGTGAACTACAATATGTCACCCCAAGCGGCTGCAATCATTCGCCGTTTGACAGGCTGTTATTTAGCACGGTAGGGAAAGCCACACTGCCAAGATTTCAGAATACCGTAGTATACTTTATTAAACTACCATACTGCCAGTATTAGCGAGAGCAATGAGTCGCGCCAGGCCAGGAGGAAGGGTCAGTCAGGGGGGTGTGACACCCAGCCACCCTCTGGCTTCTGTGCTCCAGAGCCTGACACCACATCCAGAGACTCTCCATCCCACTTTAAAGAGGCTTCCCTGGATTGGGGTCCTGTACTGGCCGGGGCTCTGTCTCCCACTGATGGCTTTCTTCAGGTCCTTCAGCTCAGGAGAAGGACTCCTCATATGGCTCAGGTTACACAGCATGTCAGCTTTTCTCGCGAGGAACGAGCGCCACGGCCCAGCGGTGGGAGCTGTCAGCACTGATCTTAAAGAGAGATATTCTGGTCTGGACTAGCCAAACATTTCCCATCACGAGAGAGTGCGGAGAAGCTGATCACTTGTCAGGGGGGAGGGGAGAAGCTGATCGTTTGACGGGGTGGGGCAAATACACCCAGTTGCTCATCTTGCTTATACAAACAAGGCCTCAGCAGTTACACATCAAGCAATCAGAGTGTACCCACCTATGCTAAATTGGTAAGATTTTTTTTAAGCAAATTTTTACCTAAACAGTAAAAGCTTTCCACTACAGCTTTGACAGCACCAGAAAAACAGCCAGTCACATGAAATTTTCTGACATTTTCACGGTCTACTGTTTGTTTAACAAAAGCAGCGAATGCTGATGATGTGATATTATTATGCGAGTTAAAACAATACAAATGTCTGTCCTGACAGCAGAGTGATTCTCGGAGACTTCCAAGTCACTATCACACTCTCCACACGACAAATATCATAAGGCCCATAAGGTTGTACTCACTGGAATTTTGTTGGGGTGCTGTTCTCGGATCAGTCTGACATCTTCCACTCTTTGTTCTGCAGAAAAATAATGATGAACATCAGCTTTGCTTTTCACACTTTCTAGAGCAAACATGTTTCACTCCTGACAACACAAGCCTTCTCCAGGCTGTCACTGTCCTACAAGGAAACTAAGGAAGTGGTTAGAAGAACAGGTCGCTAAGGGTTTTTTTTTTTTTTTTTAAAAAAAGCAAGCCCATCCTTGACAACACCAATGCTATGCTGTGTAACTGACAGTAGCCAGGCTTGCTAGGAAAAGCTTTTTAAAATGCTGACAATGAATCACAATCCTAGAAGGTCCTCTGGGGCTTAACGTTCCGCAACACAGCTAGTGAGGCCTAAATGGCAAGCAAAAATCCTGGAGGAAATATTAGCGCTGAAACTGTCGGCGCTGATCATACCGCTATGGACCTCTGCCCGAATAACAACACCAAGGACTGTTACGGGACAACAGCAGTTGCCGTGACGCCCAAAGCCCACCATCCAATTGTGCACACAAAACTTTAAGCAACTCAACAGCAGAACAGTCACACCAAAATGCCCGCAAATATATCCCACATGTAAACATCAGACACTGGATCAAAACACAGATTTTTATAGTTCTCTCCATTTACTTGATTTGTCTTTATCACGCATTGGCTCCGTTACAGTGCATGGATTTGTTTCACACTGTTACACCAAGTGTTGTCAAAGATACAAAGGGAGGGGTACACTTACCAAAAGGTAAGGTTAGGCAGTGTTTTTTATACTATACCGGGAGACTGGTAGACAAATTGAGAGCAGATGTGGAGAAGATACAACTAAACAAACGCGTGCAAAAATTGAAGAATTACCTTAGCAAAGGATTGAATGATTAAACTTCTTAAAATTTGGCCGATCGACACCCCCACCCCCACCCCCGATAGGGCGAAATGTACCGACAGCACCCCAGCCCCCACCCTGATCGGCAGTGTTAGAGCTACCACCCCGCGTTTTATTAGCGCTTTATTGGTGTTCTATTGTTTTCAATTCCCCGTTTCTTTTTCGCCTCCAGAAATGAGCTAATGCGCCCTTTAACACCGGGCGTCCACTAATGGATTCTGATCTTTAATTAAGTAATGGGTAAAGCAGAAACCTGAACAGGGAGCTGTTCACCTGAGCATTTACCGACACTGAAAAAGAAACTTGGCTGAAGAGTTTATGCACAGGGCACGTTTCTCACAGCATGTTAAAAAAAGTTTACCATCAAACAAGGATTACTGTAGTCATATACAATTCCTCAAAAAGGTAAAACATCACATTTGCTGATATTTTCTGCATCACAACATTTTAAAATAATATTTCAGGTTTCATAAGTAATCAAAATGCATCTGTTAATGAGTATTACAAACAGTTTTCACGCAAGCGTGACTGGTGGTTACATCATGCATATGAAGTTTAATATTGTGCAATGCTAGTATGCTTTTCCAGTAGGGAAAACATAACGTGAAGTTTTAAAAAAAGAAAACTCTGACTAAACATTAAGCCAACATCTGTTCCACGAAATAGACCTAAAAAGCACCTTACAGAGCGGTCAGCACATCACATTATTTTAATAGGACTTAGACATAGTTTCAAGTACGTCATGTGAGTGTGAACGTAAGTTTTTTGTCAGGCTATAAAAGTACGAAGTCTAACATCAAACGATCTCTTTTTTACTTTCGTTTTTACTCTGATATTTGGAGCTGGATGGGGTCAGTTGTTATTTACACAGCCAAAGTTATTTGAAATATACGCTCACAAACGAGTATAAACACAGAGGCAGGTCATCGTTGGGAAATGGCGATGTACAGCAGGCTGCATCCCTTCGGTTTACTTAAGAGAAACCAAAACAAGGCCGAGGTGTCAGTCTGCGTCACTGTAATCTTACTTTCATTTCTGTGGGCCTTGTTCTCTTCCTCACCCTCCAAGGACCGGGGACCGGAGAGGGGCCACGATCACGATGCCACCGTCCGCCCCCCCAGCCTTGCTCTAATCCTCGCCCTATAGTCCATGACCCTGTTCGGCAGGGTGTCAGGCGGACTCCGCATTACCATTTTCAACTACCTGGTTAGGCTGTGACAGTGGTATATATAACTAAGTATGTAGCAGGCTTCGATCGCATTCTCGGGTTGACGCAAACAAAGAATCGGATCTGAAATACATTTAATAACACATCTATGCGCGATCCCGTTACACACCCTACATCATTACAGCCATAAATACATCGTTACCCACCGAATGTCCTCCTTTGTTTGAACGTCTTTTCGGAAGGCATGTTTTTCGGGGGTGACACCGCTTCCCTTTTTAGGCCGCCACGCCGATTTAGCACTTATTGTATAGCTTATTTGAGATGATATAAAATGTAATACAAACAGGAGGTTTAGATAGAATACGTTATCAGGAACGGTGCCTTACGTCGCACCTTCCCCCCAGCTAAACTCGGACGATGAGTCCACCTTAAGGAACAAAACAAACCCGTCAGCTGATGACTGACGTCACGTCCACAGAGAGGAACGTGGTGGGCGGGGACTCGGCAGAGGGGTCTAATGGGACATGAAGTCCTATAAAGAAGCACATTACGCTAAAGTCAACGCAATGCTGCTCTTTCTGAAATTCGGAAATACAATCCACTTCCAGTGCATTATATATTTGTTAATATAAATAGACATTCTAAAACACAAAATTCTAAAGAAATATGAATATATTATTATTAACATAATAATACAGCGTTGGTTGCTTGGCAGGAATCTTATATAAGTTAACTCATAATTCACATGAAATACCTACATGATATATTTATAACTGAAATTATATTAAGTAGCTTTACATGCACAGATGAAGTGTTTTTTTAAATATACTGCGGTAAAACAAAACATTTGCTAAAATAATAACATAAATGCATATGCTGATGTAATAATATTACCAGCACAAGGAGAAGCTGTTATAATGGAACCGGACCTCGGCCACGGACGCACGTAGTCGAAATGCAGAAAGTAATTCTGGTAATCAAGTTGTGTATGTGTGTCTGTGTTTGAGCACGGATAAGCTAAATATTTTTGCAAGAAGTGTGGTGCTGGGAATAAGTTATTGTACTATTACTGCTGCTGACACTGAGATGGTGTTTCCTATAAACTGCCAGCAGAGGGCAGCCATGCATCTATATGTTACCAAAGGCTGGACTGGCGTCTGGTGTAACTAGCTTCTGTAGGCATATTTTTCTCGGTGCATTTTCCATTCCCACAATTGTTCTCCAGAAGAAGAAAGAAAGTAAGCATAATTTTAAAGCATTATTATTCTTCACAATTAAAAGGTGTGCAGACGCATACATTATGGAATTGCGTCTGATCTGCCTCGGGTTATCACGTAAAGCTAACCTCTTTAAGAATAAGCTTTCCTATATCTCTGCTTGGTAGCTACCCACCATTGACTCCTTACATTTATTTTCTCTAATCCAGGCCTGAATCATGGCATGTCTGACTGGCCTGTGCTTACAGAACCTGCCAAATGGCCCAACGATCCTGGTCTTTCAGAGCAACTAAAATTGTGGGAATCTGATGCTTCTAACATCATTTAATCCAATTCAACAATATTGTCATTATAGTATAAAAACATACACAAAATGTGTTCCTTTTGGGAGCTCACCTTATTTGGCTGTAGGTGTCTACTGTTTATGTCATTTAATTTTATCTGGATATAAAGACCAACTGAAGTAAAACATAAAACAGAAGTACCAATGTTTTACAAATGCGTCCAACTGCCATGTTGTGTTGCCTGTAGGGTGTAATTGGTCCACTTTATTTTGTATTGTTTTGTTGTCACTGAGTACCCCCGTGACAAGCATTTCCTCCACTACGTTAATGTTATCTTTGTAGTATAATTCCTGTGTTTAGATTAAATGTATAAGCTTAATGTACTTGTTACATGTATTATACATTACATTCCACACAAAAAACACACAATAGGTAATGCATGTAAGCAGATACCCTCCAGTGGTAGTTCTTAAAGTAATCTAAGTGATGGTGTTGACTTGCGTTTACCTTTGTCTTTCTGAACCTGTCGATCTGGCCAAAATAACATATGATACTGAGTCTTGACTGTGAACTGGTTAAACAAAAATTCCTGTGCTTTACTCATGCTAAAAGTATGCGATCCTTCTCTGAATGTCTAATGTAATTTGAATATTTTAAAAATGTATACACAACTTTCTAAATGTATGTTAATTATTAATAAAACAAATAAAATATTGCCCACTGGCAACTATGAGTCGAGGTGATTCTTGGTAATCCTTGGTAGACAGCCAATCACATTTCCTCTTCTTACCAAGATTGAGGTAATACTTGGTAACGACAGCCAATCATATTTCCTCCTGCTACCAAGATTCAAGCAGAGCCAAATGACTCTGGGTTCCAGGTAATTCTTGGTAGCAACAGCCAATCACATTTCCTATTTCTAACAAGATTGAGGTAATTCCTGCTAGCGACAGGAATCACATTTTTGCCTGCTACCGAGATTCGACCAGAGCCAAATGGCTCTGGATTCCAGGAATTTCTTGGTAGCTACAGCCTATCATGGTTCTTCCTGCTATCAATTCTTGGTAGAGATGGCTAATTACATTTTCTGCTGCTACCAAGATTCGAGCAGAGCTGTAATTGTATTTGTTGTAATATAGGCATATTTCATCATTCAATAGACATGTTAAGCTTTCAGAAGCAAATTTCTGAATAATTTGCAGCAAATAACAGGCGAAGTACTTTTTTAAAGAATGAGAAAAGTGTGAGCAGTAAGCCAAAGATTTTTGTCCAAGATGAAACGAGGAATTTGCTTGCCTATTCAACCACCTTGACTGATTCCATATTGAGAATGGTTTTACATATTAATTATTTATTGGATTTGCAATTATCACATAAACGCATTCTCATGGTCTTCTGCTTATGTTTCATATAAGTATGAGCATTTAAGGAACTGAAATTGATCAGTATGTCTATTGTATGATGAAATTCAAAAGCAAATTAAACCTTTGTTTTTTTTCAAGCTTCTAAGTCCAAAATGGTTCTATTTTTGAAGACATTCAAAGCCTTGCTTTGATACGTGGGGTCAAGCCACATTGTTTCCCTCTGCAGTGTGTTTGCTCACTACGACGAGGATTATACAGTGTACGCCACATCATGTGGTCAGCTTCAACAAGCGATGCTTCTGGGTCATAAAGAAAGCTGTAGCACCAGGGGTGAAGTCAACAGAAGGTACCGTGATACGACCAGTTGTGCTAATTATCTCCCATTACCCCGATACTTAAGCCTTCAGTTGATTTAGATTGTTTCTGCTCATTATCGGGTGTTTTGTTGGAGCACATAGTCCTACACAGTGGCCAGACTGCAGCAAAACTGTGGAGATGGTATTTCAGAAGCGGAACCCAAACCCAAGGAACATTTATGGCGTCAGACTGTCCAGGTGGACACTCATCTGTACGTAGAAGCACATCAGGGAGTGTGTTTTAAACAATGTACAGGTAATGCAGGAGACCACCACGCAACTGGCAGAAGTCAACAGCAGGGAGCAGGCTGGCATACTGACCTGCAGTAAAGGTACTTATGGGTTCGGAGAGCCTCAGTGACAAAACCCCGCAGAGATGCTTATTTGCTGTTCACACTAGTGTACATCATGATTTACTATGTGCTAATTTCTGCTAGAATTGCTGTCTTAGGATAGCATCAAACATTAGCGGAATAGCATGTGTAAATTAGCATTATGTTGTTCTGTAGTACTTTTTAAAGTAGCTGGTTGTGTGCAGAACACCAGTATCTCAATTTCAACCAATTAGACAGTGATGATGCAGCCAGCTTGGTTTGGTCACAGTTTCAGCTCTACTAGTAAGTGTAAGGCCATATCAGTTTTGGTACGACTCAGGTATGGCTCAGATCATTCACAAGGGAAAACAGTCAGTTTGCAGTACGGTTCAGTTGGTGGCAGTGGAAATGCACCAAAAGAGCGGAAGCCACCTACACATGAACAGTATGTTGGCTATTGGCATTGTGAGGGGACAGCCACCGTGCCATTGGCTAAGCGAGAACATGGCAGCTTGTGGCTATGGGTGATTAAACGTTAAAACACTAAAAACAATGCTTTTTCAGTGTTTCTAGTTTTTATTTGTATAAATGTCTTATTTATTCCTATATTCTGCATTCCTATAGTTGTTGGCATGTGTTATTCATTTTCTCTTAATACCCTTTCAGTGATTCATTTTCCATATTAGAAGTAAACATTAGTCCTGCGTTGTTTCTGTCCTTTTGTTTTTTGTGTATCTTGGTCCTGGAGGAACAATGCTTTGTTTCATGATTACTGTATACTTTAGTGATGGGAATCGGCTCAATTAATGATTCGATTCTTTCGAACTGTCCGTTGTAACGAATCTATTCTAAAACCGATTCTATGATTCACTTTTTTGGACAGCTTGACTATTCACAATAAAAAAAACAATATATAAAAAGCAGAAAGGGTATCAATGTTGAATAAACACGCGTGTATATATACTTCTTATTTCTTTACTATTTCATGTGCATGAGTATCAAGGACATCACAGTTAACAACAACTACAATATTACCAATACAATCACACATATACATACAATGAGCATGAGTAAACTTGCATACGCTGTTGTGTAAACGTCAAAGTTAATAAATATCTTAGTTTGTTCTTTGACGAAAGACATAGTTTTATTATACAGAAATGCAATTATTTACTGTTGTGATAAATGATGAAGAGCTGCGTTTATTTAATTCCTTTTAACAGCGTAACTTTATTTCCGCAGTAAACGACACGAAGGCTCTTGGGATCGGTTCGCGAACCGTTCGTTTGATTCACCGACCGAGTGTCCGAAAACCCGTAAGTTTCATTCGTTCATCGAACAGGATCTCGCGTTTTTTGAGTCATTGAGTTAGAGACCAGGTACTCGGCCGTTCGGGTGTTCTCGGCACCAGACGGAAGTCTACGAACGCAAAAGTGACGAATGTGACGAACGTAAGAATAAAGTTATAAGACAAGCGGAGACGGAACATAAAACATAAATACGAAATCGCAGGGAATGCTTTTGAATGTTGAATAGCTAAAGATCAGTTTAAAAAACATTTAAAAATAATTTTAAAAATCGATTCGTTCAGACTTACGAATCGGTTCAATCCGTTCACTAAAAAACCCGAGTTCGCGAATCGGCCATCACTAGTATACTGGGCTGAAATGACACATAAAAACCTACTTAACTTAAAAACACTGGCACACATGATGCACTCACAGAATTTCACTGTGTAGTGTTTGCAGTTTTTTGTTTGTTAGTATATATAATTCTGATCATTTCTGCATTCTTATATTTGTTTTTATTACATGTAGGCTACATGTCTCAGTGCCAATTACTTATTTTCATGTGATGGTATAAACCAATATTTCACAAAGAACTGTGAATGTAGCTGTAATTCTTTTAAAGACTCAAATCAAATCACAAATATTAGTAGTTTTTATAATATTCTTTTATTCATATATAACGTATAGTCATCGATACTGTTGGTTAATTTTAACGGCAACATTATCCTTTTCGCGTGGGATAATCAGGAGTTGTTTCGAGATTTTATCTCGCGTCTTCATGTAGCGCGAACTGCGCAAACTTACATATAACTCTGGAAAAAACAAGAGATAACTTAATGGATATACAGTGGTACCTCGAGATACGAGTTTAATTCGTTCCGTAACCTTGCTCTTATGTCAATTTGCTCGTATCTCAAAG
>JABFEB020000020.1:10470689-10490565 GCA_019775895.2 Stomatorhinus ivindoensis | reverse complement strand
CGTATTTCAAAACAAAACTTCGCTCGCTCGACAGCTCGTATCTCAAATAACTCGTATGTTAAGGTACTCGTATCTCGCGGTACCACTGTATTTTTAAAAACTGCATTTTAAATCCTGGTTTAATCCTGGCTCTTCTGGAAGAGGGCTATATGGCAGGTTGCTTCCAGGCTCAAAATGTCTAATACACAAGACACAATATTCATACCCATGTTTGGTGAGTGAAATGATGAATGCTGTAGTCTCTTCATTGATGAGTCTTGAATGTGAACATCCTGCCGTCACATGTGCTTTTATCGTGGTAAAGCAAACCTAATTAAGTGCGATTGTTCTCTGAATGAAATAATGTAATTCGAGTATACATAACTTTGACAAATATAAAAAATACGTAACTTGATAAACATACATTATTAATAAAAGAAATAATTCAAATATACTTCGCCTATTTTGATATAGACGCATATAGAAACACATTTATCCATCGGGCCAGTGGCGCAATGGATAACGCGTCTGACTACGGATCAGAAGATTCTAGGTTCGACTCCTGGCTGGCTCGAATACTTTTCTTAATCTAACAATCTACAAAAATAAAATTTCAAATTTAATCACCTTTTGAGTAACTGAAGATTTACATGCAAATCTGCTAAATTGTGACAATTTACGTGCTTTATGACTTTTACGATTTAACAACTTAAAACACAAAACCTTAAAGAACACGTAAGAGTAACAACATTAAGAAATGCTACGTTTGATACATCGACAATTGATTAAATGCAAGAACAGTTTCCACGGATTTTCTATCAAAATGGAAAAATAAAGCAGAAGCCTACTAAGCAATACAGAATCGATGTTATAGTGCATCGAAAAATGGACATGTGGTATAATGGCATGAATTACCAGGATGTAATTCATAGCATAGCAAGAATTCATAGGAAACTCTGTCCCCTGTCTGCGGAGCCGACTAATTACAGCCAGGAGCAAACAGAGAGCGGCTTTATGCAGCCACACTTGTTTAAGCAAACACACTAGTGACGCTTTTATTAGCCGTGCTAGAAATGTTAACTTAAATGCCGTTTAAGTGACTTAACCTTCCTTATTAGCTTCGGGAATTTGCCGTACTAATTGCTATTTTGTTAAACTCAGCTGTGGCATTGCAGTTTTGTATACCCTCATACAATATGTATGAGAATGTGTTGTCTTCAGTTGGCAGTTATATACGAGCAGCTGCATGTTCCCCTGGTGTGTACGTAGGTGGAGATGAGAATGAGGGCGTCTGTGTGTGTATCTCTTCCTGGGTTCCGGCCTCCATGTGTAACTTCAGACTGTGCCGCATTGGTCATGACACCCATGCAGGAACTCCACTGGTATGTGGCGTGATCACGTCTACCGTGAATTCTGGGTCGCCACTCGTGAGTTAGTGTGCTGAGGTTATATTACGTTACATTAGTATGGCGTACAGATCAGCAAGTTATGGATCTGTGTCCATGTCTGGAAGGTTGTGGCTTTGAGTCCCGTGGCCAGCAGAATAATCGCATCAGTGTCATGCCATTGAGCGAAGCCCGTAACCCCATTCATTTCAGGCATGCTGGAAGCGTGGAAAGTAAAGGAGGCTATTACAGACAGCCAGGGCGCGTCCCCTGTCACTGCAGTTAATTGACCCACGTGGAAAATAAAATGTAGCAAGCTTTGCAATTTTAATGACGGTTCCGTTTCAACATTATCTAGTACGGTGGTTCTCAACTCTTTTGCACTGCGACCAATTTTTTACCATATCAGCTCAGTCGCGACCCTATATCAGGTATAGGTTTAAATGAAGTGAATTTTAAATTAAGCGTCCATGGTTTGGTTTCTTGAATCGGTTGAGTGTTCACTAGTTTTGCGATAAGTAGTTACAGACCCAATACCCAATTACATAAGTTAACTCTCGGATTGGGCTGGGAAATCTTATCGTGGATCAGCATAGGAGCTTGCTAGTTTTAACATACTTACATTTCCAACTCTCCGACCCTTTCTGAACTTGCTAAATTTGGGTTGCGACCCATGGGTTGAGAATCGTTGATGTAGCATATGTTAAAAAAGAACATAGACTGTGTGGCGCGAAATTAAACAAAGTGTAAAGGAGAAACCAGTCACGAAAAGACATTCGCCTACCGCTGTAGGGAAATATTTTGTATTCTACTGAGACTATATTGAGAAAAAGCAAGTGATTTGCCGGCACTGCTTTGTGACTGTCGGCACAATCGATCATGATAACTAAATGTTGTTAGATAACTTGTATTTGTCTATTAAGTTAATTTTCAACTGCTAAATATCGTAAAAACTAAAAATATCGCAAGGTGAACCTTTTCTATTATTATTATTAAATTTCCCCATAAGAAATAATATAAATGAATTTAATTCGTTCCAACTCCCCAAATGATTGCCTATTTAAATTCATCTACCCACCTAATTAATGATAAAAAGCATTAACAATCAATGTAAAACTAAAACATATGAAAAGGAGAAAACACAAAAGCAATAAACATTAAATAAATGAAAATCCCATATTCCAGACGCACGTGCACCACCTTATAATTCTCACTATATTTTCCTTTGTAAATTCTACAGTTACTCTCACTGCTTTTCTTTTTGTTTGCTGTGATCACTGCTCACTTTCTTAGGGGGCATGATTAGTGTATCACTAAATGTACTGTATGTAAAGCATAAAAAAAACGTTAAAAGCAAACACAGCTTTCGCACATTAATTGAACTCCTTCAAGAGGTACCACGATACAGTATGGGCTGATATTTGTGCAGTATGAACGCAGGCCCACTGTGACATTGTGTTTATAATAACTACTCGCTGTTTCCTATCAGTTAACCAGTTTTCAATCCAAGCTGCCACAGTTCCTAAAGTCCCTGCAGCTTTGAGCTTTAGTAAGAGCCATGTGTGGGGGACAACATCAAAGGCCTTCTGGAAATCTAAGTAAATCACATCGTAGGCCTTTTTGTGATCAATTTCACTTGTAGCTTCCTCAAAGAACTCAAGTAGATTCATTGAACAGGACCTACCTCTCCTAAATCCATGTTGGCTATCCCTCAGAGTGTTATTTGAAACCAGGTAATCTACCATTTTCACTTGGATCATAGCTTCCATTACTTTTCCAGCAATGCTAGTTAAGCTGATTGGCCTATAGTTTGCTGGATTGCTTCTATCCCCTTTTTTGAAATTAACCTTGAAGTTATATTAGCATGCTTCCAATCTGAAGGTCCCGCACCCGCAGATAACGATTTATATAATATTAAAGTTAAAGGTTGGCTAATAATATCCCTCATCTCTTTTAATACTATAGGTAAGATGCCATCAGGGCCCTGTGATTTATTTATTTTGAGCTTAGCCAGGCTTAGTACCCCATCAGCCACAGTTATACATATATTGGTCATAGACGACGCTGTATTCGTACTAAATGGTGGTAAGTTACTCATGTTCTCTACTGTGAACACCCATGTAAAACAATCATTAAACTCATTTACTATATCAATTTCATTTTCAATTATAAGGCCCTTACTATCCTGCAGGTTAGTGATTTCAGCTTTTAGAGCTTTTTTTCGCGTTAAACTATTGAAAGAAACTTTTATTGATATCCTTTGCCTCCAATGCAATTTTTCTTTCTACATCCCTCTTGGACAGTCTAATGCTATTTTTTAACTCACCCTGTAAACTTAAATACTCCTGCTTAATTTTGAAATCATTAGTTATTTTCCACTTGTGGAACAGATCCCTTTTCCTCCTGACTTTATTCTTAATTTCCTTAGTAAACAACCTTGGTTGTCATTTCCTAGATTTAGTTTTGCTGGAAACAGGTATGAAGTCCTCTTGCACTTGCAACAATGTGCTTTTAAAAAACTCCCATGCCCCTTCAACTGTTTTGCTATTTAACTCCATCCAGTTTACAGTTTCTAGTTTCAGTCTCATACCATTAAAGTTAGCCTTCCTAACATTGTATACTTTTGTATACAATTACATTGTATACGATTACAAAAGTCTCTGTTTATGGGGGCTGACAACTCTGGGATAGTGTAGACAAAAAGCAAAAACGCAGACTGTCTGCATTTTTAATAGAATACATAGCAGTGTGGACATAGCATCATAGTAGGAGGGCCCTTGGGGATTCCTGACAGTCCTCAGCAACAGTCACACCCCTCACCCCTGTGCTAGCTCCACTTCTGAGCAGGACCACAACATCACTCTAGCTAAGCTAGCAGAGGTGCTAGACAAGGTGTCAGTTACCATACTGGTAGCTAGCAAGACAGACGGCCAAGTTGCATATAAATCAGCTTGTGTGTTTGGTGACATTTTTTGAGCTCTGTTGGAACATTTCATTTGAAATTATCTACCACAACTGAAAAAAGCAACTAATTTTTGCCATTATTTAACTAGCTAGTATGACTTGGTATTCTATCAAACTTTGAAATGTT
Organism: Stomatorhinus ivindoensis; assembly: GCA_019775895.2. Lineage (NCBI taxonomy): Eukaryota > Metazoa > Chordata > Actinopteri > Osteoglossiformes > Mormyridae > Stomatorhinus > Stomatorhinus ivindoensis. The sequence goes on along the minus strand of JABFEB020000020.1, from coordinate 10,486,110 downwards.
GGTATTATGATAACACTACTTAAATATACAGGAAAATGTTCTAAAGCTTTGTCACACACACTGTACTGGCCAAAGAGTATTTGACAGAATTGTCACTTAGCTGTAGCTGAATATTAAGCCTTAAGTTCTCATCATATCTGGAAATGTAACACTAAGTCAGTCATGTATTTCTAAACCCCATGAACAGCTCTGTTACTACCAATAAGTTTCCCCAAGCATCACAATTACTGTGATACACAGTAAAACTTAGATACACAAACAGTGTAGAATATGTTTAATATGATTTTGTAAGACAAAATAAGCACTGAAATGGTAGGCCTACACACAGTCAGCTGTTTCAGTGCCGTTTGGTGCATTATTTAGGTTTGGTAAACACAATGATGTATATATACTAAACCTGCTATCATGTGACTGCACGCGCATTGATATGACAGGCATAATGGAGAAGTCAGAGCAAAGCCTTCACACTGTGCAGCCTTTGGCTGAAAACAGGCATGGATCCTGCTCCAGTAGAGTGATCCATAAGATTATGATGAAAATTCAACTTGATCGGAACCTGCCTCCACAAGTCAAAATACGTTCTATCACATGTATATAAGATATGGTTGAAATATAATGGAGTTTGAGACAAATTTAGAGTTCGCTAAAAGTCCCACAATAATTCTCATAAAGTGCCTGGGTCTTCCTGACATTCACTATCACGTCAATTTTGCTCTGATCAAGACAATGTATTTTGGATGGATATTATTACTTACTTAACATTAAACATTGGTTGGGTACTAGTGATGTTTCGAAACATCACATTAAAATACAATGATGACCATTGACTGAATATAGGACTGCTGTTCACATTCAGCATTTGCACAAAGCAAACATTTTCTTCTTACTGTGGTATAATGACATTAGTTACCAATTATCACTGAACAATTGATCATAAAATCATGAGGTGTCTGAAATGTCAGATATATTATCCCACGTTTTGCAGACTGCTGTCCTTTATTTATCTTATCTAGGTAAAAATTGGAGCAACGGACTTTTACCATTTTTGGTCTGCATGGTTACGTGTTGCTAGCATGCTGAGTAGTGCGCACCACAATCACTATGTGCTCACGCAACGCGGCTACCTAAAGGCACCAAGCGAGAACCAGCCCAGCACCAGCACCTACATCAGAAGCAGCTCCCTGTTGTTGGAAACGAGGTAAAAGACTTCACAACTCATATATATATTTACATATATGTCTGTCACACCTTCTTATTGTTTACTGGTTTTAATTATTTACAGTGAGATGGCTACAGTTAGGTTGTGCGAGGCTGGGGGGGGGGGTCACTCAATATAATAAATAGATATTGTTATTATTGTTTTATGGACAATTATTTGCCAAAGAAGTATTGAGTCACTAGGGACCCAGACGTGATAAAGTGTCTGTATTTTACATGCTGCTTTTGTGAACAGTGCTCAAACAAAATACGCTTTCCCCATTATGTCATCTCCCACAGTCAGATTAACTGTCACTGGAATGGATAAAAAACTTCAGAGTGCATGTTGACCTCTTTTCTTGTTTCCTCTTATCACTCTTACTTCCACTTTGTCCCTAAACTGCAAGGTGTGACTGATGCATTATCTAGCGGTAGTTCTTGTAACGTCAGTCATTACGAAACATACAATAATGTAATTGATTTTAAATGGAGATTAAGTTTTGTATTTTTATAAAGTTAATATTTTCAACTGATTTTCCCTTAAAATTAAAGTTCTACCACGAGGAATGCAAAAAAAGCAATTTGCGGCTCCCCAAGGACCAGTGCTTGAGAGGTGTATTGTTTTAAAACAATGTAAATAGTCAGTTTTATTTAGAAACTATTCTTAGTGTTCCGGGAAGAGGCATTAAATACGTTTCCACAGTTACCATTATTGATATATATCTTTCAGGGGTTCCAATCACTTCCATAGCCACAGGTGTATAAAATCAAGCACCTAGGCATGCAGACTGCTTCTACACACATTTGTGAAAGAATGGGTCACTCTCAGGAGCTCAATGAACTCAAGCATAGTGATAGGATGCCACCTGTGCAATAGGTCCATTTGTGAAATTTCCTCGCTACTAAATATTCCATGGTCAACTGTTAGTGGTACTGTAACAAAGTGAAAGTAAGTGGGAACAACAGCAACTCAGTCACGAAGTAGTTGGCCACGTAACATCACAGAGTAGGGAAAATGCACAGTGTGCAGAAGTCACCAACTGCCTGCAGAGTCAATAGCTACAGGCCTCCGAATTTTGGGTGGCCTTAAGATTAGCTCAAGAACAGTGCATAGAGAACTTAATGGAATGGGTTTCCATGGCCGTGCATCTGCATCCAAGCCTTACGATACCAAGTGCAATGGAAAGCGTTGGATGCAGTGGTGTGGTGTCCAGCCCAATGAGGCTGGACGTCACTGTCCAGCCGGAAGTCGGCTAGCCACACCTCCTGCTCCATGGTTCTCCCCACCAGTGTGACTCAGAGGCATCACCTGACCTTCATTGCGATGCACACACCAGGGATGCGGAAAAGGCGAACTCTCATGTCTAGGAGGACACCGAGGCAGATGAAGGTGATGGTGAACCCGTATCCACCAGGACTCAGCAGTGGGTTCCATCCACAATGCAGTTCACATACAGTCCATGATTGTAACCCAGCTAGCTAACTTGATAACAAAAGGGTGAGGGCTTTTTTGGTGGATGATGCAGGCGATGATTCCCTCACAACGCCACCCGCTGGGAGTTTTCCGGCAGCTGTGCAGAGTTGCGCTGAAGGGCTGGGACAGGACAATCTCATGCAAGATGCCTGACTTCTCCGCAGCAGTAGCTAGGGGTATCAGAAGCTTGGCCATGCATCCTCCGTGGTTCGGTGCAGGTTGCTCACGCTCACGGCACCTCAACACTGCTGGAGTCCCCAGTCTTGCGGGTGCAAGTTTGAAACAGCATGGCTGGCGGACGGCGCAGTGTTGCAGGCAGGGACAGATTGCTTCTGCTCGTTCTGCCTCTGCCAAGTCTTTGGTGAACATAGATAGCGCCTGGCGCTGTTCATACTGGTGCAGCCACTCCGATGCCAGTGCCTTGACAACGGCATGGAGATTCAGTTCCTCTTGTACTGTGCTGGGGTGGTATGATTAACACTTCCGTGCATAAATGCGGAGGTCTGCCGAACACTCTCCCTGGGTTTCACTGTCCCACCTCTGCCGACTCACCAGCTTCCCTCTCCTAGCTTCCTCTGACTGCTGGCGACTGAAGTGCTGCTCTATTGCCACCATCAGTGTGGTGTAGTTCTCCTGCTCTTTAGGGGTCAAGATGAGGACAGCAATTGTCCTTACTGCGCCAGTGCCAGGTGCACTGCAGTCTCTGCGTCGCTCCATATATTTGGAGAGGTAAGGCTCCAGGGATTCTTTCAAATCCTAAAGCACGAGCTTCAAATTGGTTCTTGCTGTGCTCCACCCCCTCGCTGGAGCATGCTGCTGCGGAGCCGTGACTTGCAGGCGGGGCATATTAGACCCATTGGGTCCTGGAAGGCACAGCGCCTGGTTCCCGGGGTCTCCCTCTGGTTTGCTGCTGCTTCTATCTGCCGCCATCTGGAAAGCCATGCTTGTAGCTCGTGGATGAGGTTGTCTATTTTTTTGGCGACCTGGAATTGCACTTCTGGTACCAGTTTCGCAATGTCAGTGCGGTGCTTATGCAAATGTCCTATTAGCCAACAGAAGCTTTATTTTGTGCCGCTGCCAGGGGATTCTAGCAGTGGCACTGACACTGAGAGCCCATCAGTACACGCACTGAACACCTGCACTGAACACCGTTGCAGGGGATGATCAACACAACACATTAGGAAAACAATATCCGGCACTCCATGAGAATTTGAAACACTTATATTGACTGACATAATTACACATTACAGACATTATTTTCATGATTATTTACATTATTTACAGTGCAGTGCAATGCATGTTGGCTTGTGGGTACATTAGCCCCCAAACTAGCACAATATTGAGTGCCAAATTCACACAAATGGATAAGAAAAGGTCTAAATAGTTTTTGTTCTCTAGAGAGATTAATTTATATTACTGTCTGGAAGAGAGTACAGCTCTTAGAACACATAAGGCAGTGCTCCTTAATCTTTTGACTGTGACTCTTGATTAGACTTTATCATGCTGCTGGTCACCTTGTGACTGTGACTCTTGATAGACTTCATTATGCTACTGATCATTTTCTGACTGTGACTCTTGATAGACTTCATTATGCTACTGATCATTTTGTGACTGTGACTCTTGATAGACTTCATTATGCTACTGATCATTTTGTGACTGTGACGCTTGATAGACTTCATTATGCAACTAATCATTTTGTGACTGTGACTCTTGAAAGACTTCATTATGCTACTGATCATTTTGTGCCTGTGACTCTTGATAGACTTCATTATGCTACTGATCATTTTGTGACTGTGACTCGTTATTAGATTTTATCTAGTTGCTGATAACCTCGTGACTGACTTTATCTTTATTCATATGACAGCCTTGTCACTGTCATCCTGATCACCTTGGCATTGTCGCTTCTAGTCATTACTGGACTGTTTATCTCATACTTGACTGTGACTCTTTTAGTCTTTATCAAGCTGCTGATCTGCTTTGACTGTGACACTTAATTTGTCTATATCAAATTGATCTCCTACTTTCTGTAACTTTTTAAATTAGTCTTTATCATGCATCTTTTATTCTGAATGCAACAATTAATTATATTTCATTATGTTTTGTAAAGTCAGTGTAAAATATGGATATGCTTATATGTAACTGTGACGTACTTTAACATACCATGTCAAATGTATGCATCCATTGTAGGATATCAGTTCCAGGAGAAAAATACACTATTTAATTTAATTCAGGGTGGGCCTTCTTTCATATCTTAATGAGAACCATCACTAGAGGCTCAATAGCAGGTCATTATTTAAGGATTAGAGAAAGGGCATTTCCTTCATGGGCATTTCCTCCATGGCTCAGTGTGGCCCTTTACTTAGGCATGTCCTCCAATTGCAGCTTAGAGTGGACCACAGAATCGGTCACTACAAGGATACCTGTTAGTGCCGGTCTGGCTCTGCAGGGTGAAATTGGCAGGCCTAAAACTGAGATCTATATATTGAAAAAAAAACCTGCACCCATGCTAAAAAATAGATAAATAATTACAATTCTGTGATTCCAAGGGTGGATGTGTCAGACCAGGTCAGATAGGCAAGTATGTCAGACAGACTGGGCAAGTTTTGTTTCTAAGGCCTACTGAGGCTGACTAACCTGTAGCAATAAGCTGATTTGCCATCTATGGACCACATATTGTTGAAAATGTGTTGTTGCAATATATGACAATATATTTTGAACCAAAATCTTCATTTCAACCAAGGAGACCTGAATAGTTTGACTCGACAAGAGTGTTCATTTGTTTGAACAATTTCAACGTGTATGAGAAAAGTGATTTGGCGACTTGGTGATCAGCTCCATCATCTCTGAAGCTGACAGATCTGGCTGGGTAACCAGGCAGGACGTGAAGGAGCCAAACCCAGACCAGGACCGGGAGCAGGAGGTGGGGTAGGGGAGGAGGCGGGCGAACCGTATAGGCAAAGAAGCGTGTTAGACTTACTCCTTAAATAAAAATCTGGACCAATGTGATTGGACACGCTGGTGTTCTTTAGGTCTCCTTGTTTGAACTTTCATATTCACTTTCATTTTTAAGATGGTCCTAACAGCCTGTCATATAAAAACACTTAGGTATCCTTTCTTAATAACCTACTCAACCTCCTTTTGCCAACCCAGCAGACACGTGTCCCACAGACATGCTGAACCAGGCCGAGTCTGGTGCCTCTCACAGTTTCGTTGAGGTATGTAGTCGTACATGTAGTGCATCTCTAACTCTAAGTAGCTTGTTCGATCTTATCCCACCAATTACGAGTTGGACTGAGCTGTGACCAGTGCTCTAAGCTGAATTCATCGTTATTTCCATGGAACCATTTTTGCACAATGTAAGTCATCCCGTAGCATGCTGCCTGAATTGCTTTCGCAGATGGATACACTCCTTTTGAGATGCACATGATTGGTTCTGGTATGTGTTTCTCCATGTTTTTACTCCCATCAGCATGCAGCAGCAAGAACTGAGGTTCCACTGGCTTTCCAAGTCCCCTGTAATAGGGTGTTTTCATTCCTTATCCCTCTGTAAAGTCCTGTACGGGCCTGAAAATAAAGCCCAGACCCAAGACTGAACCTGACTGGGCTCAAACAAGACTAGCAAATCTATAACTCAAACCTGACTTGAACTGGACATTGTGGAAATATTAGTTACATTTGTGGACAGAGACATTTGTGAGCTTTTGATGTATTTTTTCCGTAACTATTGGGATGCTTACTAGGTAACTGGTTGATGAGAGAGAAAGGGGGGGGGCTGGCAGGTGGGGGTGGAGGTGATGGATGGGTGTTGGGAGTGGTATGGAAAGAACAAATCAGCAAAGGGCCGAAGATGAACATGAAAAAAATGGACTCGTACCTGGCCTGGAAGCTGTTGGGCTTGGGTTGGGTGCGTCTCTGCGGGCTGCAGTGGCACATGCTGCTTATGCTGAGAGAAGCTGCATCTGTTCTGCTACATCACATGTATGTGAAGCCGTGACGAGTCTGTATTCTATCGGGGTCTTTTGGCACCAGTGTTGTGCCAGGCTGCCAGTTGACTAGCTGCAGGATTTCTGTCTGATTTCTTTCAACTTCATCATCAATGAGCCGTTTTAAACCACTGCTCTGCTTCTGATTGACTATCTTCTGGGTCATGGACCATTCCAGCAACATTGCCCTTCCATTCAAAACAACTTAAATCTTTCTGTCTGCCCATTCTCTCCCACATGTCTCAAATGACCAGACCTTCAAGATCTTCCATTAACCCGTCTCCTCCCCTTCATCTACAGTGACCAAGGTGGATTTAAGAGGGAACACAAGTTAGGGATGGTAGCTTTGATCTGTAATCACCTAGCCAGTATATGTCAAGGAAAGAGCTGGCATCTCTCTTTTTTATATAAAGAAGTAAAAGATAACAAAAGATCAGGACATGTGAAATGCCTTTGTTTGAATAGACAAATTAGATACTTGCTACTGAAAATGCATTTTTTTTTACTTGCTTTTACCCATTTTCCTGCTTATTGAAAGGGAATGCCAAAAGGAAAAAAAGTAACCAATGACATGTTAAGTCAGAAAACAACGCTATAATTACAATGTAACTCTTTGAGGAATGTGGGTCTGGTTTGTGTGAGGCTGTGAGATAGAGGCTCAAATCATGAGTGTCGCAGTAAATGTGTGAGATCTAGCAGTCGCACAGAAGCAGAGCATAGCAGCAGGGATTTGAAGCCGGTCTGCGGAGGTGTTGATGGTGATTTCAAGGTATCAGGAAATGAGCGGGCAGGTGGACATGCCCGCTCATTATCTATCCCAAATTGGGGAAGACCTGCAGACCCGTTGTGATAATAAAGCCATTGGTCTTGAACAAGTTTATCCATTGAAGGGACCTTCTTCGTTAGTTCACAATTAAGTAACCCCCTTTGGTTAGTTTCTGACGGCTTCACTGCTCCAGCAGACTTTACGAACACACACCTCCCACACAGACCGGCAGATACACACACATAGAACTGCTGCAAACCCAAAAAATCAACAGAGCACCTTGAAGGAAAAATAAACTGTTAGGTCTGCACATTGACCTACACTTTGCAATCTCAGTTCAGATGCACCACCCAAAGCTGTTTATGAAATTTTATCGATCGGTTTTGTAATAAGAAACAAGTTCTGACAAGTCATGAGTTTGTCATACTAAGAGGCTATGTCAGCCCAGACAAGAACAGGTCTGAACATGTGGCTTGGTCACATATTAAGAGTATGTATCGTGCAATACCAGAGTTCACTTAAAATGATGAAAAAATATTGTGTGTCTGTCTGTCCATCCGTCCGTCTAACCATCCACCTTGGTCAGGGATATGGAGCCTATCCGATGCTCCCATAAGGCACAAGGATGGGAATCCCTGGATTGGATGCTAGCCCAACACAGTCATGTAATGTGGGCAATTTTGAATTGGGCTGCATGTCTTTGGACTGTGTAGAGAGGCCAGTGTATCCAGAGGAGACTCCAGGATGCCATGGAAACTCCTCACCCATAGAGCAGTAATTCAATCCCCTGGCCACTAGTGATGGCCGATTCGCGAACGAATCGTTCTTTTTAATTCGGATTTTTTAGTGAACGGGTCGAACCGATTCGTAAGTATGAACGAATCGATTATTAAAATTATTTTAAATGTTTTTAAAACAGATCTTTAGCTATTCAACATCCAAAAAACATCCTCTGCGATTTCGGATTTATTTTTCATGTTCCGTCTTGCGCTTGTCTTATAACTTTTAGGTTTATTCTTATGTTCGTCATTAACTCCAGTTAGCCTCAGCATGTTTTTTGGCCTGTGGGGGGAAACCTGAGCACACGAAGGAAACCCCCCTGAAGAGACTGGGAGAACATGCAAACTCCACACACCTGGAACCCTGGCAGAGACACAAACCCGGGTCCCAGAGGTGACAGTGCAAACCCCTGTACCATCATGCCGCCCCAGCAAAAATGATTGCACATCACAATAGGTATTCATGATTAATGTCCTTATTTTATGCCTTGTTTTGATTCATTTTGGGTGTGATAATACACATGGATTTATCTAGTGTGCAACACTGTGATTTTTATTTATTTGTGTTGCACATATAAGAGGATAGCAGATTTGTGAAAATATCTGGTGTGATCTGTACAGCATGTCTGATCCAGTCCATGCATGGCGTACATGTGTGCATGCGTGTGTCAGTCACATCATTGACGTGATGTCTGTGCTCCGTACTCGGGTATGGTTAGCGATCACACTGGATGCGTACCGTGCCCGATTCCGACTAACCAAACTCAAGACCGCCCCTTCAAGCAGGACAGGGCACGGATCCGCACACTGTGGGCAGGCATGGTATAGAGCAATCGCGCTAGTTGAATGAACTGGATTTTGTGGGTCAAACGTGCTTGGGCACGGCACAGATCAGCTAGTGTGAGCAAAACTTCAGAGACATGGGGAGTTCTCGCCCTGGCAATGCTGTCCATTCACCCCATTGAATGGGTACGGCACAAATTTAGGCCCTGTGACAAGGGCTAGGTCTATCTATTCAGGGAACCTAGGGAGGCCCACATCCATGGCAGGGATACATTTTGCCAATCAGGGTGGGATTCTAGTGTTGTCTGATTAGTGCTGTCTGACTAGTGTTGTCTGACTAGTGTTGTCTGACTAGTGTTGTCTGATTAGTGTTGTCTGACTAGTGTTGTCTGACTAGTGTTGTCATAGCAGAGATGAGATCCTGAAGTTCATGAGAGCTCCAATCAGTACTAGCATTTAGCGTGATAAAGAGAGTATTTTATTTTTCCTAAGTAATCAGTAATTTGCTTTTTATTTTTATGTTTTTTAAATCTCTTTTAAGCCTATTGTTTTAATCATGTCTTTATTTTCTATTCTTTTGTGTCTTTTGAATTAGTATTCTCTTTGTATTCTGCACTGTCATTTTCTTATGCATAAAACGCTTTGAATGACTGCAGTGTAGGAAAGGTGCTGTATAAATAAATTTGCCTTTTGGGAGAAATGATTCACTGCCAGTTTTTGGCGCCAAAGATGCCTGATGTGGATCATTTCTGAGCATTGAACTTTACGCATGACACACAAGGAGAAGCCTTAGATCATCTTGAAGAAAGATTTTCTTCTGGATGTATAACTTGCTTAGTAAATAGATTAACTGGATAGTAGCTATGCATGCACCCCGCTAGCAGTTTTCAAGTGGAGTATTTTTGGTGGAACATTTTCTCAATAAATATTTGGTGAATTAGAAATAATTATTCAAAACAATGATATTTTTTCTACCTTTTAAGCACTCTTGTGTTAAAAATATGATGCAATTATTATACAGAGTGCTTACAATATGAAAACAAATGGTTTTTGTGATTTATGACGCCTACACATTATAGGTCAGGCTAATCGCTTTTAGCATATCCTCAATCTGTGGGTGTTTAAAAACAAAAAAGAAAAAAAAACACATAAAGAGGCTGATTTATTTGTGAATAGAGAAACTTTATTATCTTAAATCACAAATATGCTTCAAGCAGTAAACGGTAATCCATAATTCTGATGTCATTAAATGGCAATGCCAATTATGCGCTTTCTGCACATGTGTTATGTAACACTTAACGCCCACGGAGAATCAAGGCGCTACACGGTTAGCAGGGATTAGGAGGACGGGCCGAGAGCTTAAACTTCACTGGCCTGGAACAGTGCTTCCTTTTTAAGGCCTATTATCATGTGACTGTTGATGGTTGGCTTTCCCCCATATCTGCCCCACCCCCCCCCCCCCCAAATCTACAGCACAAGCAGGGTTAAGTAATTACAGATCCACATCAACAGATGTGTGTGAGCATATAAATAGCAGTAGGATGATGAGTGGTGTTCCTGCTAGTGCAATTAACCACTGCTATGTAATGACAACGGCGGTCGAGGTCGGATAATAATAATACCTTTGATTTGTACAGTGCTCTTCAAATCCCATAGATGCTAGATCTGGGGCAGGTTTGAGAGGAACCACAAAGCCAACCTGGCCACCATGCCTCCAGCAGTTTCTACAGCAGTGTTTCGCAACCTGGTCTTCAGGGACCCCCCCAGACAGGGAACTGGGAGGAAGCAAAAATCTGGACTGGCTGGAAGTTCCTGAGGACCAACTACTGAAGTGTGCTTTCCATGGCTTATCCAGTCCCCAGCACAGGAGGATGAAATCAATTAAAGGCATGAAGGCATGTTTCATTCTCTATCTGATTCTGCTTCCCTACATACAAACCATGCAGCTGAAAGTTTCTGGAGACCACCTCAAGGTGCACTGCAATTCACAGCCCCACCATCGGGTGGCGCGCTTCTGCAGGCCATGCTGTTTCTCTGGGGCCTGTTGCAAGGTCACCATCTGCGCTAACTCTTTCTCTGAGTAATCCTGATGGCCGTGTGCGTCTGACGCATTATGCTCTGGCCCTGTGTGTACAAACTTCTTTGCATCACTTCCTTGAAAGCTTGCAGCTACAGTAGCCCTTCATTTTGAATACTGCTTCCTGTATGCATCTTTATTTTAAATGCTGAAAATGCTTTTAAATGCAAAGCTGCCTCTTTATTTATTTATTTTTTAAACCTTGGTAGGCATCGTGCATGCAACTAATTTGGTCCTGGACTGGGATCCACTACCGCCAGCTCTGACTTCATGCCAAGCCTGTGAAGGGGTACTCATGGAGCGACGGCATGCAGAGTGACGGCTCACTGAGCGAAGGCCTGTGGGCCGGCGTTGGCGCCCCGCGGCCTCCACAGTGCGCCTGGTGAGCACAGCGCGGGAGGTACTGGAGCAGCCGGTGCGTAGGTTCCTGCATCATCCCTGTGCATCTGTTTGCATTTCCTATGTCCAAAAGGCTAAACATCATGACTGTGTTATGCAGTAACTTGGGAAAGGTACCCAAAGCCAATTTCAGGCTATACAATATGTGAATTTTTCCATTTTTATAGAATGACACAATTTTAATCTAGAAGTTATTACAGTAGGGGTCCTCCTAGGACTTTACACTTGGCAACTCCATTTCCAGTGTAGTATTCTCTTTCACCCTATATGTCTCATTGTGTCTTTCACAGACTGTCTGTTTCTCACTGTATATCACTTACATTGTGTGTCTCACTGCGTCTTTTACACAATTTATCTCCCATTGTATCTCTTATACTGTGTCTCACAGTGTCTATCACACAGTGTATCTCTGCCACTGTATATGTCTTATACTCTGCCTCACTGTGTCTTTCACAGACTGTGTCTCTCTCACTGTACATATCTTACACTGTTTCTCGCACAGTATCTGTCTCACTGTATGTGTGTCTCACTGCGTCTTTCACACACTGTGTCTCTCTCACTGTACATATCTTACACTGTTTCTCGCACAGTATCTGTCTCACTGTATGTGTGTCTCACTGCGTCTTTCACACACTGTGTCTCTCTCACTGTATATTTATCATACCGTGTGTGGGTAACATTGACCTATCAACAATCCTGCTTCTCTCATTCATGATGTTCTTGACGTTCATTCTATTGGCAACGGATCCCGAAGAAAACACAGAGTAAGAAGAGGAGCTTGGTGTTAATGTGATTCCTCCAATCACCTGCAGGAGGAGCATTGTCACTGTCTTCCTCCGTTAATGTCAGACCGGGATGTGCGGGCAGAGGCGCCGCTGGGCTCATCCTCACTGTGCATCCCAGGATGGCCACCAGCATGATGGAATGCGGCCTGCACTCCGTTACTCAGCTGCCTCCCTCCCACGCGCTCTGCTCCTGCGTTCCTCTGCTCCCCTGGAGCTCAGATGGTGCGCTGGCTTGGTCGGGCCGCTCTTCCAGGCGGGGGCAGCTCGCGGCGGGCAGGAAGTGCAGCTGGGTTTCGTCTGGTGTGAAGTCCCCCTTCCCCTCTGCCTGGGCAGCTGCCTCAAGCGACACCCCACACGTAGGACGTTGTCTCCCCGCCAAGCCGACAGGCTGCCCCCGCCCCCCCGCCACATTGAGCGCTCGTTAATATGTGCCTTCCCCAGGGAGACAAGTGACGCTCGAATTACATTAATTCATAACGCCTGTTCCTTTAACTCGTGGCTTGATATTTCTTAAAAATAGCATTACCAGTATTAACGAAATTCTCGCAGTTTGAATGCTCCGCTTCGGATGGCAGAAATATGGAAGGGGACATGAAAATGTGGCCTTTTTAATGGTGCTTGTCTTTTGGCAGGGGAGACATCTTTACGATGGGCTGCGTACGGTTTGGCTTCTGGCTTCTGATTCTGTAAACAAATTGAGAGAGGAAGCGAGTCTGAAAGCCACGGAAATTCTGTGATGCAGGATATCATGACTGAGCAGCCCCTCCTGTGCAGCAGGGGGTGCTCTGTAAGAACTGCGCAGGATTATCCACTACCCTGCCCTGGGTGACAAAGGTCAGACAAACTGTCCTCTGAGGCTTTTACCTGGAGCTGGTCCGCTGAAAGCAGTAAAGTGACTCAGCTACAGTAATCAGCTGTCAACTCTGTAAATCTGCTGTCAACTATGTAAATCTGCAATTCAATTTTTTTTTGCCAACAATTACATATAATCTAGGCATCAGTTGGCAAGCTACTTTAAATTATCTGGCTGTTCACACGATTTGTTTATGGGTCGTATTCTAACCATTTCTATAGCCTAAACTGAGAAAGTGCCTATAGCAGTGTTTTCCAATCTGGCACTAAGGGACCACAGTTGGTCCACATTTTTGCTCCCTCTGTGCTCCCTGCCAGACAATGTACATTTTTGCTCCCTCCCAGCTCCCAGTAGAGCAAAAACATGCAATGTCTGTGGGTCTCTGAAGACTGGATTGGGAAACACTGGCCTATTGATTATAGACAGAGGGATGGATACTCTCTATAAAGTAATATGATGCATATAGATATCCATCTATTTTCTGAAACCATTTAATCCCGACTGGGGTCATGGGGGGAGACCAGAGCCTATCCCAGAAACAATGGGCACAGGCAGGAACCAAACCTGAGTGCTCACCAACACACTACAGGGCCCATTTAGACTCACCAGTCAACCTACTTCGGACCATGGGAGGAAACCAGAGCCTCCCATGTGAGCATAGGGAGACTCCACACAGAAAGAACCCGGGACCAAACCCAGGACTTTCTTGGTGGGAGGTAGCAGTGTTAACCACTGTACCACCTGCATAGTGATGTTTAATTAAATATTTTACTTGTATGGTATGCTAAATCAATCAGACGTGTATCCATCCACCTTTCAACTGCTAATAAATGGTAAATCTAAAAGAAAGAGGTGGAAAGTTCTTATCCAGAAAGTACAAATCCAGACCAAGATTTTGTTTCAACCAACCGGTTGAGCATAAAGAATCACATTTACAGAGTGCTCAACTGGTTGGTTGAAACAACGTTTTTGTATGGATTTTTACTTTCTGGACCTGAACTTTCAACCTCTGCAAATAGAGGTAAGTAAGGTCATTGCTGTTATTTCAGGATCTGGGTGGTGTGTGATTTCACACATGCATGTCGTGGCAGTGGAGATTTCCCGTGAGCGCGTGCGTAGAGTAAATGACGTCTGCGAGGGGGACTGCACCGGCTCAGCTGACGGGACGCGGGGCCACTGCACCTCCAACCAGCCCGGGGACACGTGTTGTTTTGAGCTTGATGTGAGGAGACCGTCTGTCTCGCGCAGCCGAATCCTTTCATCAGCATGTGACCCGTAGAACGTTCCGGCTGGCCCTGGAGGCCCGTTGCAGGGTGCCGTGCCGGATTCAGTTTATAGCTGACATAACATGCCAATTACACTGCTCTGCTGGACACTCTTATCGATAGGGCAGGAGATGTGCAAAGAGCAGTGATGCATACAGAGGCCATCAATTGGTTGTGATGGCATCACTGCGTGGCAGAATGACGGCATTAAACTGTAGTAATCGATAAGTCCTGGCTGAACCCTCTGACCCCATTGAATGTCCCTGACCATTTCTAGTTTTTTAAGAAATGCATTTTTAATTGCTTACGGCAAGGCACTTTTCGTCCAGCAATAGCACCTCTGCATGGTGTCTAGAATGACCCCCTCAAGGGCATGCAGAATCGCAGGGACTATTCCACGCTGACTTGTCCAAGGCTGAGATAGGTGATTCAGAAAGGGTTGCCATGGTGTATCCATGGAAACATCCTACACTGTTCTCTGGGAGTTGAAGGTAACACCCACTCCTCATTGTTCACTTTCTGTGATGCATATTCAGTCACAGAAAAGCCATTACAAAATGTTTTATCACTCTACCAGTCCCTGTATCCATCTATATGTCCTTGCCTCCTTTGAATAAGTCAGACGCACATATAACTTCGCACCTCCGGTCTGCCTTTCAGGTGAATGTAAATACACCGATGGCCTTGCTTTCTTAATTTTATCACGGCGCACTGAGATAAACGATAGCGCTGGTTTAAAGTGATTTAAGTACGCCATGATGGGCCACCGTAGGCCAGTGAAGAGAAGCTATTGTCATTTTCCGTGGAGCAAAATGAGGTGAAAGCAGCAGATATCAATTTTATGGCCTATATGAGCTTCCTGTAAAGAGACCAAAATTGAAAAATTGATATATGGAACCAGGCGTTATATGTATTAACAGCAGACACGTGTGTGCGCACATGCATGTGTGTGTGTATGTGTGTGTGTGGGGGGGCATGAGCATCTGTCCCTTTTCACCTGATCCAATGAAAGTGCTCTTTGTTGATGACTGACGATCACACAAAATCTCTTGAGCGGGAG
>JABFEB020000020.1:10452168-10464934 GCA_019775895.2 Stomatorhinus ivindoensis | reverse complement strand
GGGGTTCACCCCCCCCCCCCCCCCCCCATACACTGTGGCGAATGCTCATCCTCCTGCTTCCTGACAATTAGCCTATTTTTTTTGAACTGGCATCAGCCTTGCGCCGGCCTTTGTGTATCCAAGTGCTGATTTGTACAAAAAGCCCTAGCAACGCGAGGACGGCGCCTAGACGCCACACCTGTTCCATCTGTGCAGCCACTTCCTGTTGAGCGCCTGTTACCAAAGCAACCAAAAATTAGCCTGGTCAGAAAAGGACTCCAGTCCTGAACAGCGCATTTCTCAATAATCAGGCTCAAAAATTCTAATTGATTTTTTTTTTTGCTACAGAGGCACTCTGATAAAAAAATGAATGAAAGGGTTACAGTGTTGAATTTACTTACATTGCTGTCGTCAGGAAGTTTACAGGATCCAGAGAATACTGCGTGTAGTTCTTCTTCTGTCATGGATCTTAAAACATAAGTAGGGACAATGAGGTAAGTCTACAGTACATACAGTATAAAGCACGCCAAACATCAGACACACAAGCGGCAGGAGAAGGTCGCTGTGGGTCTGTGAGGGGAAAGCGTACAGTTTAAAGAGTTTGTGCTGGATGATACAGACCTTTTGTTCAAGGTTCAAGGTTCAAGGTTGCTTTATTTGTCATTTCAACAGTATACATGGTATATTGTTGCATGAACACACCTGAAACCAGGCTGTGGGAAACCGCTTCCTTCCCTGTGACTTAGGGTTATAATCTCTCAGCACAGTAGCTCTCTCAGTCCTACTCTGGGCTGTTGCTAGGCAAGGTTCCTTCAGCATCTCAAGAGGAGCGTTCTGTCTGGGAACACAGCTGGGGCCTCTCTATAGCTCCTGAGGAAACCCCCAGCTATGAAACACCCATGACCTACGAGCAGCGGTCCTGGCAAAAGGACATGAATTCCACATTTAGCCATTTGACTCCAAATCCAGCAGCTCAGACTCTTCCTGTGCGCACATCCAAAAGCTCGTTGCTCAGCTACTTGTTGCCAGTCTGTGTGGAATGGCCATCCCTGCTGAAATGGCCATCCCTGCTGAAATGGCCATCCCTGCTGAAATGATCCAGTCATCCACTTATTTACTGGCATCATCCGCTCGATGGCCCCTTGTTCCCCAGGCAGAGTCACATACCCCGGCTCTGTTTGCTGTTTGCCCCACATGGCCCCTCCCCTTGCCAGTCCATCCACACACACACACACACACACACACATACAGTCACATTCTGGAATGAAGTAACTTCTGCCTTGTTATCGTCAGCCTACCCCCCCCCCCCTTTTCTCCCCTTATGTGCCCCATCACAGAGCAGAGGTGCCTCTCTGTCCTGCCTGAGCTGGGGCAGAGGCTGAGGCTGGGTCTGAGGCTGAGGCTGGGTCTGAGGCTGGGGCTGGGGCTGAGGCTGCGGCTGAGGCTCACAGTTACGCCTGGTCCTCTGGGCCTAAATCCAAACTCTCACATCATTTTTGTGAGAAAACAATGAGTCTTGGCATTCTGGGAAGGAGTGCATGAATGAGTGTGTCTCTGTGTGTCACCACACCTCCTGGTTTGCAGTCATATCTGGACCTGCTTTCCTGTACTAATTAATATGTAATTATCCTCTACAGGGGCAATGAGGTCCCATCAAGGCCAGGGGAGGAGGGGCGATGGAACCCTAAAAGGGCAGCAAACAGCCCCCTTAACAATTTGTTTGACTGTTATGACAATCCTTTAATATGCTTCCACGGATTTCTAATGTTATGGCAAGTCATTTTATGTGTTGCACAAAAACATCCTTCTGGGTACATTCGGTTCCCTACAAGGCAGTAAAAGAAAAAAAAAACATTATGAAGATTTGATCTTCTAAATTGTCAGCCAAGCAAATAAGGATGCAGCTCCCGTTTTCCCTTAAGTGGAAGGAACAAAGATTTCGCCAAGAGTCTGGCTGCCAGCGGGATCGTTTCTCAGCCTGTCAGTAACTGCGCTGGCGCCCGAAGAGGGTGCGCAGTGCCGCGGAGGACCCCTGCCCGAAGGCCACGTGCGAACTGAGCCTCCTGGACGCCTCCTCTGCTGCTTGGGGGCTGCCTGATAACCGCGATTCGTGCAGCTGAAGGGAAGCGGATCAGCTGCAAATTCTACCCTGGTGCAAAACACTAACCCCACTACTGAACATTACAGGGAAATTCCTGTTCATTCAGTAATGCAGCGAAAAACATTTCTGGATGTTGCGAAAAAGATGCCTGAAGATGATGCCCGTTTAGAATTCACTCATAACCGTTTTAAAGTAATCTATAAAAATATCTACGGACAAAACTGTCAATCTGGGGAATATACTCTAGTGTCTCTTAAATACGTGCCAATAAATACCTTAAATAATAATCCTTAGAGAAAAAATAAGCCATCGTCCCCTTATATCAGCACATATATTTAGCACATTTTCACAACATACTTGACCTCATGAAGAAAACGATTAAAAGTTCCAATATCTGTATGCAACCTACTTCGACTACAAACGATGTAGCTATATTCCAGCGTTTTCATTGACTGTATTCGTCTGTTTCTGCAAAGTCAATTATTTTCATCCATGGCCTGAGAAAAATATTGCGTGCAACGCGTCGTAATTATAACGGCAAATTCTGAATGAATATCAGCAACACCGCAATACAACGATCAGGGTAAAATTCACAACACTTTCCCTACTTTTTTACAATTGCAACACCACTCGTAAAGGAGAGATTGAAATTGCTGTTAAATTTTGACTGGTTTTTGATGAGTTCATTCCTAGCTGTTTGTACCCTTTATCAGTTTGTTGGTTAATATTTCCCTTTTAAAAATGCAACATGAAAGTCACTTTTTTCCTCCTTTGGAGATTAATCATAGAGGCGAAGCTTATTCTATTAATATTTAAATTTCACTTGATGATTCCAGTGAAATACAGCATACTTCACTTTCTCGATGCTAACACGACGAGAACTTTTAAAGTGACAATTAAATAACTGAGAACTTCTGATAAACAGCCGACAAATAAAAAATTTAGTTGGTCTTCTCTGGCCAAAAAGAACTTTATTTATCCAATGTAACCTATATACGAGACCCAGTATAGATATATAGCAGAGAAGTATCTAAAAACGCATCTTCGAGGTGTATAATTTAAGACAGCCAGATTTTAGGCTGCGTGGGTGCGCAAGGTGTATATGCGCCAGGATCGTTTTGAAGAGGCGTGGGGGGAGGGCGTATTGGGTTTCAAATAAATCATTAATTTGATAAAATAGACCAGAGAACTTGATTACCTACCTAGGCTTACTGAAAATGACTACCTCGATGCCCGGCGGTTCTTATCCCACTTGGTGTAACAGGAGCTGTCCAAACCTATGGTGCTGAAAACGGACGGGAATCCAGCGTTCTGACTATCCGCTGGAAGACATTTAAGGCGAGCCGTGTTATTTCTGAGGTAAAAGCCATGCATTAAAACTTTTACATTTTACACTGTCTGTTTAATATAAAATCTCCTTGGTCCAAAATGTCTTTTTAAAACTGTTTTTATATTAAAAATGCAAACGTTGCATTTTATATAATCATCATCATCATCATCATCATCATCAACAACAACAACAACAACAACAACAACAATAATAATAATAATAGCCTAAATTCCGAAATCCGTGAGTCGCGCTCGTGCATAACACAACTAATTTCGGCAATGCTTTTGACGCTAAAAACAGTTGGAAATTATTATCAAACAGTAAATTACTAAAATGCTTTTTGAAATTTACCCAACAACCATAATCAAAATGAGTTTAATTGCGAGATTGTGTGCCTGTGTGCATGAATACCCCGGTTTAGATGTTCATATTTCGAATTCCACTCTAATTCCTACGAAAAATAATTTATCATCAACATCAACGCAGTATTTCAATATTTCACGTTTGAAGGGCATCGCATATGCCTGTTTGATTTTGGCTCCACGCAGTTTGTTCTAAAATAGATTTTAAATTAAAGGTATGCAGACCATTTAGGTCTTTCCTGCCATAATGGTTCCCTTAATTTTTTTCAGATTTAATAGTATTAAAAGACATAACCTTAATTATTCATAAAGCAAACAACGTAGGAGCTTGCTGACCTAGAAAATAAAAATGTAATCATCCGTGAAGACTCACAACTCAATCTATTACCATAAAACGTGACAGGAATTTTCTTTGCCCGAATTTCTTCTACTACTGCAACTACTCCAGTGATTTTAGACACTGGCATTTACACACACACTGGCATTACCACATACACGCATGCCGGTACCTCTGGATCCACAGTGCGGAAGGCGCCTGTTCACTGAGCGGCCACGTCTTTCAGTCTCACTACATATTTAGGACATATTGAGGGGAAAAGTGACAACGAGCAATTTACAAGGACATCATGTGATATACCACAGAAAACACGTGGATTCAGCCGACAGGGCCGATATTGAATTTGTGAAGGGTAACTATAACAAAGTACTTTTAAAATCAAATTATAGTCATTAGATAAATACAACAGGCACGCTATGTTTGCGGGGGTGCCTTTGCTATAATCAATAGAAGCCTTGAATCCATTGTCATGGCATTAATACGTTTATTTTAATGGCGCCATGCACGGACAGTAATGATTACAAATGCTTCCTTGCACAAGGTCACCTAATTCATAACAAGTAAACGTATGTATTAGATTGCACTATATGACAACGTGAAATACACTGTTCCTTACTTCTGTTTGCACTGAGCATACGAATTGTAATTATACAATTCGATATTGCATATATGTGATATAGAGGATATGGGAAAATAGCACAAGTTCAATAAGGCCGAAGAATTCCAGTATAAAGGTAAAATAAAGGATTAGATTTCATAGGCGAAAAGAAGAACTTATGCATTCTACTTGTTGCTCTGTCCAGAATCATTTCTATCATGAACTTCGACACGGCACCTTATTTAGTGTTTGTAAGGATGTCACAGCCGAGGAGGATACGGGTATTCACTCGAAAGGCATGGCCACTAAAATCTAATGCTACAAACCTACTAAACTATACTTGCCTATAAAATAAAATTTCTGGAATGAAAATATTTTCTTACCTGTCGTTTTAGGTTTGTGCTCGTCTCTTGTGTATCGGGTATATTATTTTAAGTTATTTGCCTATGGGATTTTCATGGTGCGTCTTCAGTAGGATGAAGACGCGTCGATCTGATTTGTGATGAAACGACGATGTTTGGATAAAACGCAAAGCGAATCACATGGACGCGCCGTCCCCTCCCCCATTCTCTATCGCCCTTTCTCTCTATCCACTCGTCCTTTAACGCTGTCTTTCTCCCTGTCATCATTTAGAAAAATAAAGAGAGAGAAAAAAACAAAACGTAATTTTCTGGATGCCTGTATGTCTCCTTCTTCCTGCCGGCTGCTCGCAGCAGAAACCTTCGCTGGAGATGACAGCCCCTCTTTATGCCATGTGCTGAAACAAAAGCCACAGCTGCAATTTTAGCTAAAGCCCTGCCTCTTTAAAGCCCGGCTCGTCCCACAGGTGGCCTGTCAATTTCACAGCGGTCCATGAGGTCATCGCGCGGAGGGGAGAGACCACCCTACTTTCAGAACAAAAGTCCCCGGGGACCATATGGATGCGAATAAAAGCCTGCTCTGGCAATAATAATAATAATAATAATAATAATAATAATAATAAATAAATAGATAGATAGATAGATTAATAAATAAATAAATAAAAGCGTGCATTTCGATTTCGTGCGAACAACGTACCTTTGAATCGAAGCGATCTCTGTCCGTGTTTTTCCCAATCTCTTCTAGGCTCACATTTGTCAAATGATCTTCAGTGAGCTCCCTATGTGATGGTTACAGTCCACCTGTGTCCTTGTAAGGACAATCGCACACACAGCTATACCTTCCACCCATCCACCTCAAATACAAATGGGTCAGGAATGTGTCATGGCAAACCTTTGGAAACAGAATTTATTATTATTGGCTAGTGACTGCTGGTTGAAATCCCTGGGCTGTGTGATCCGGTGGTGTTTTAGTGAACTTGCTTCTGTCACTAAACGTTCTTGTTAAGTTGGCTTACTGAGAACAGGTAGGGCTGACACGCCAAATACTTCTGAATCACCTGAATGCGCTCACACTGTTGGTGTTATGTCTAAGCAAAGTGCTTCTTTAAATTTGCTGATCTGTTTTAGTAAGAATAAATGGCAGCACTTGGGTAGAGATGGTTTAAAAGCCAGACTGGATTGAAAATGAGCCCTGGACTTTGGGGTATCCTGCAGACTTACAGTGAACATGACGTCCCACCATAAATTGTGCTGATGGGTGGGCGGACCAGTCCAGCCCTGTATAGGAGTGAATGATTCTGTCAATTAAAAACATTCTGTCAATTTAAAAAGCCGATTTTGTCACTATCTTCTTCTCTGTGGCGACCTCCAGATGTTTCAGGGTCTGTCACCAGACAGGCATCAGAAGCACATAGATACTCTGGCTAATTCAGGGGTCTAGTACTTCATGAAGACTCCAAAACCAACTGTCAGGTACCCATTTGGCCAAACCTACTGTATCACCTGCCCCCCCCCGCCCAAAGCTCAGTAAATTTTATGGGAATGGGACCTGTATGTCTTCAGGCTGAACGTGCCACCCCAAATGTGGGACACAAAGTGACATTGTGTCCAGGATCCCAGGATTTCTAGCTGTGCTCCTGGTCACCTCTTGAGGACTTTGTTTTGGTGTTTGGCGTCACCAGAACTGATGTCGCTTCCACAGCAGACCACAGCGTAGAGAAGGACCTAGTGCCACAATGGAGGCATCCTTGGCAGCCTCCTCCAAAGTGGTCTTTCCTGTACAGTGTTGCCATGTCGCCTGCCCAGTGCGGTCTACCGTTCAGCAGGATCCCCACGTACCTGTTGCACTGCACCACCTCCACTTTCAAAGGACATGACAATTATTTAGGATTTTTTGGGCTGAAAATAGCTCAATCTGCCTACGCTTCCCGATTGCGAGATTACTACAGCCTGGAGCACAGACGGTGTCCCCAGCTTCGCCCTGATGTGACCATTCCTCAGAAACGGACATCATAGTGACCATTGTGATGCAGCTCCCCTTCGCCCAGACCTACCACCTTGTAGCAGATCCTCAGCTGGAAGAATATATATGTCAGTGGAGATTTTGACTAAACCAAACACTTCACAATGTGAAATCTTACACCAAAAACTATGTGCAATAGTATTTATGCATAATATTTCACAAAGCAGCAAGTTTTGTTGAAATGTGTGATAAAGAGTATCCGAAACACAATTACATAAAACAATAAATAAATTAAGGCACTATTTTTCTGGGGATGACTGATATTAAATAAATGAAAATAATATATTACATAAAACTACACAAAGCAGTTAATTGCCGCATCACTTCTATTCTTGCACGTTGTTTCCTTTCTGCGGAGCGCTGAGCGAGAGTCTGGTAGTTTGGGTTGGTTTTTCCGTTCGTGCAGAAGTGTGCGTGTTCTTTGAGGAATAAATCACACCTGTTCAGCCGTGCATGCTCGAGAAAGAAACTGTGGTCTCATCTTAAATCTGACGGCAATGTGAACTTTTCGAAAGACACAGAAGAAAGTCATTAGTAGTTACAAACTTTTACTCTTACCGTGCTTTTGTTTTATCCTTCTAGCACGTTCTGCCTTACATCTCTCGTGTTTCCCCGAAAACATAGCGAAATAAGCAATATGATGTGCTGTAAATGAATATTAACACTCCTTTGCCCTGAGCGTGTGTTTCTGCGGGGATGTTTGCATGCAGGAAGGTCTCCTAAAGGAACCTGTCATTGTGTATCCTCATTTCACTTGTCGCTAACGTAGGTTGGCAGCAGAAACCTGTTGCTAACAGCCAGAAATTATGGAAGAGGTGCCATCATAGTGTCAATAAATAATAATAACACTGATAATAATGTAAGCGGCTTTCCCTGCAGGCTGTACCCGTGCCCTGTGCCCTGTGCCGTCTGGGATAGGCTCCAGGCCGCCTGCAACTCTGACCAGCTTAAGCATTTGAAAGACGGATATCAACGTAAGTAATAATACTTCTATATTAGTAAACCTTAGCCTAACAGCTAACAATGTGGTTTTCCACGTCTGATTTGGCACCACAGAATAGCTGCATGTGCAGCCTAATGACCTAGCATGCATCAGTACTTCACACCTCAAGGTTTGAGCTTCGCTTGGTCCTCTCTCCTCGTCCATCACGCCATCTGGGCAAACCAGGCTCTTCAGTCTGTCCGAAGCCCTTGGTTACAGACCACACCACGGATGGGAAAATACTGACACGTTTAGATGGGTGAGGGCACTGCAAGTTCAGCAATGAGTCCATGCTTGCTGTGTCAGAGATCCTGCCATGGCGTCCAGTCCCACATTTATTCTCTCTGTGACCGATGCAGCCGCATGGTGACCGCTGACGCCTCGTTCTCCCAGAAGCACGATGCCAGGCTGACAAGCGTTTATTACCACCGTATAACGAGTCTTTCCAAATATTTACAATTTGCGCAGAAGCTGCCTGGCATTTCATTTGCTTATTCAGGAGGGCTGTTTTGTCAGCCGGCTGCCTGGGGTTCACGCGGCCCGATAACGGGTTTGTTTACGTGTCTGAGAGCAGCAGTGGAGTTCACAAGTCACACTGGCAGATGTCCGTATCAGCGTTACGCAAACCTGTGCTAAGCGGCCGCTTTTTGGCTACGAACGCTAGAAGTAATTCATTGTGTTCAGTGAAACGGAGCGTCTGTTCGTATTCTCCAAGGCTGCAGGGATCCCTTAGCATCCGCGGCAAACTCTGGCTTCTCCAGGTAACCACACTCATCGCTTGGTGACCTCTCGGTGGTTTCAAGCCCTCGGCGTTTCGGCGAGGCACGGCCCCCCGCCAAACTCCCGCGCCCAGGGATCTGTGCCAGGTGACGCACTAAAGGGGAAAAACACCACGGAAACGAGACCATGGCTCCACATTCCCAAATCGGATGCCAGACAGAAGAATACGTGCTGCACTTTCCTCCTCTTCGGCTATGCACAGAGACGGCAGAAATCATGGTAGAATGGCCTCCGCAGGGCCTCAAGTAACGTGAATGCTTCCCTTGCCGGCCCCCGCGTAACTCGCCCCCTCTGGGGTAAGAGGGTGATTCAGCCTCGGCAAGATTTGGGGCCGGTAGCACTTGACCTGTTGTCTGCTTTCAGGCTATGCATTAGCCTCAAAATGGCCATGTGACTTTGGCGGAAATAAACGTTTATATTGCCAGAGCCAAGCCTGGACGCCTGGGGCAGCTGGAGCTCCTGTTGTTTTACTGCACTCTCTGTAAAGACGCTGTAGTGCGTGCACACACAGGCACACACGCACACACGCACATGCACACAGACACAAAGACACAGACAGACGGACACGCACACACACATACACACAGTACTCGACACCTACAAAAGTAGGAGTGACTGCAGCCGTCCTTTCTGTGATTCAAGGGCTCAAAGATAAAGAAACAGGGAGTTCATCATTAGATGAGGAATTCATCTGCCTGTGAAGAGCAGCTTTCCCCCCAAGAGAACATGCACACACACACAGCCATGACGGTGTTTGTACAATGGGAGTGATCGCACGCATCACGGCGCTAAAGGCTAGCCGTCAGTTGAAAGCCCCCGGAATACCTTGGGTATGCAAACTTTAACAAACAGTGACCTGTGTGTGTGGGGTGTGGGAGTACGACCACCTGTAAACAGTGCCTGTGCAGCTCGACCACGGAAACCTGAGTGGTTACTGTCAAGGATGAAAAGAGACGGGCCAGAAAATCAGATATACACAAAGAGAACGCACACTCAACAGATCAGGAAAGCGCCCGGAGCCAGAAAGAATACCGCCAGCAACCCCCCCATGCTGTTCACCCCGATCCCCACCCCCCACCATCATACGTTCAGTTGCACACACATACACACACACACCTAAGGGGACACACATAAGGACACACACACACATACACACACACACACACACACAAACACACATGCACGTGCACAAATGCACAAACATGCTCCAGATAGCATAAGCCCCCAACAAGTGGCACGTCTGCCTCCTCCACCTCCCCCACCTCCCTCTCCTCCTCCTCTTCCTCCTCCCTTGTGTTCCTTTCCTTCCCTTTCGCCTTCAGTCCTTTGTTTAGCGCTGAGAGGTTGCCATGGCAACCGGTGTGCAAAACCAGCCTGTACTTTAAGAATTGTTAGTCAGTCGGCGGCAGGGTTTTCTAAGAAGAGTAAATTGGAATGCAGAACGGTAAGTCCAAAAACAACGGTGTTAGCAGGAATTACACAGGAAATTTGATCATCCGCACCGTGGTGAGGCAGTAACCCAGAGATAATACAGTACAGACTGACATGTCATGCAAAAGATGACTTAAAACTCTGTGGTTAGCTGTACAGTATGTACATACTCTTAATAGGAAGCCTGGTGATGTATAGGCAGTGATTAACTGGCATCTCAGCTGCCAGAGGTACACCTCCTTTTGTCTCAGCCTTCACTGCAAAATTAGCACATGAGAATAGAAGCAGTCTTTCCATTTATTAATGCATATAAATATAATATTCCTAAATTGTTTACGTTAATTGAAGCAAAGACCATTCCTGGACTGTACAATCAGCAGGCTATTCATAAAGACCCCTTTGTACAGAAGTACTTTATTCGCTCTGACCTAACTGGCCCCAGACCCACAACTGTGAACTTGTGCCAGTTTTGCACTGCAGAGTAATGCACTGCACATGTTGCTCTCTATTATATTGTTATAAGGCAACCCTTCCATGCGTAAAAATTAGTCACATTTCACTTAGACTGTAATCCGCAGTTTGGAACACAGCGACACATGTTACGGGCTGCGCGCCCTCCAGCCTCACTGCATCTTCAGTTTCAGATTCCACATTATCTTCAGACTCTTTGGTTTAAATATAAATGCTTAGATATAGAAGGTCTTTTCTCTCTTTTTCTTCTTACTGTATATATTTTTTTCTTACCAGGTAAATTGTTGGTAGAATTCCCCTAATTTCTATGTGTTATAATTAATGTGTGTGTGTGTGTGTGTGTATATATATATATATATATATATATATATATATATATATTCGGCATGCAGTGTTTTATGTACATAATTTAATCTTATCTTATTACCATACACCAATTATTCCATACTGCTGTGAGAATCTTTAATTTAGAATGGTTTTATTTGATTAACATATCCAATTTAACTGTTGGCAGGAGTGCTCATGTTTCTAGGTGACAGAATGTTGTCAGCCAGTCATCTGTTGAGCATTTCAGTATCCAATTGCTTGAAAGAGTTCTTGTCATTGTGGCTGGACTCCGAGACACGCTGACAAAGCTTGGCCCCTGACAGGCGGCCCTGTGGCAGGCCCATCGGTCCCCCACGTGCTCACTTCTGCTTCTTAGTCGCCGGACGTGTTTTTCTGCTAATCTACAAACCCCACAAGGTTTAGCACGGAAAAAGGTTGTCGTGCATTTTCATACAAAAAAAGAAAATGGTCAATTTAACAAATAAAAAGAAACATTATCACATTCGGGCTGTTTTGTGCTTTGCGCATCTTGGAATTGGTCCCAGTTTCACTATGACCCTGTATTAGATGGATGGATGGATGAAAAATATTTCTTATTAGGACCTATTCAATTGACAACCAGGCACCTTGTATATTTGTTAAATATAGCAAAAGGAAAGATCTACAAATTCCACAAATGACTGTTACTGAGGATGTGTCTGCGGAGTCCTACCATCCATCACGCGGTAACAATGCCAATATACAATTGTTTTAATACTTAGAAGAACAGGTGAGACATAAAAGGACAACAGATGAGTGTGACGATGCAGATCTCCCATCACATGGACGCCCTGCCATGCTCCATGATGATGGTGTCTGTTCTCATTGTTAACATGCTGATTTAAAGCTAGTCAGGGAGCAAACCAAGCGATAGGAGAAACATATGAATTATTTACGCAGGCAAAATTTCTTAGCAAAACAGATGAAATGAAGATGGCCCCCTCATGTAAGTATTTTGGTCATTGACGTGAGTAGGTATCTAAGCAAGCTTTGGAAGCCATCTGCTCTTGTGCTTTGCGACTTTGCAAACGTGCCACATGTCCCAAAACATGGATAAAGGGACTTCCTGAGCACTCATGACATGAGAGAATTCCTGGCTTTGTGCATGTCTAATCACCAAACAGCCAGAGAATGTATTTACAATGGTAAATTTTCAACTGGTGGTTAATCTTGTTCAATTTGGACTTATCTTCATAAATATATGGTGTTAAACCCACCCAGAAAATGCACATTTGCACAAGCACCTATCAGTGTTTGAATATAAATGAGTGAAAAATCAAAAAAATACATTATGAATATTTTGGAAAATGTTTACATTCTGTAAAATAGTAAAACAGAAAAGTGTCTTTGCCCCAAAATAACCCTGTATGTTTAATCTTTTAATGGATTTTTTAAAGAACAGAATCTGTAGCTCATCTGCTGATATCTTTTAATGTGACATGTCAGTTAGTGGGAATATCTTAGGTAGCGACATGCTACAGCCTCACCTAACCTCAGTCTCTTTTTTCTGCTACATTACACGAAGAGCGGATTGGCAACAAAAAACAGCCTGGGAATTTGCTGCCAAACAGCTTCAACCCGGGGGGGGGGGGGCTCCTCTTGGAAGATTGTGCTGATTGTGGCAGGAAACTTCCCTAACTTCCCATT
>JABFEB020000020.1:10406335-10429695 GCA_019775895.2 Stomatorhinus ivindoensis | reverse complement strand
ATATATATATATATATATATATAACAGTATATAACTTTTTAGAGAACAGAAGAAATTATTAATAGTTTTTAGTGTTACTCTTAATTTCCACATGTTATAATTTTAAATTGTGTTTTTTGTTCTCAGCCAAAATACATTTGCTACCCAGATAAACAGCTTTAAACATTTCTTTGGACTGTCTAAGGCTTTTGCACAGTGCTGCATGTGTTCTGGTAACAGTATCGCTCGGTAGTTTCAAAATCCGAATGTGACGACTGGCAAAGTTAATTATTTATATGATGGGCCTATTGTATTCCCCAGCCTTGGGGTAATCGTATGGCTTTAACACCAGTCAGCTGCCACTGTCTCCACTGCTGTAGAAAATTCGGTATATGAGCCAGTAAGTAAAAAAAAAACCATTCAGCAGGTCTTTGTCAAACTTCATACAAGCATTTTATGAGGACCTTCATGTTGAGACAGATCCCTGAAATTGAAATAGCAGTGCATAGCCAAATCAGGGCATTCTTGACACCCATTTAAGATGATAATTCAATAACCAATTGGTGGATCCTTTTCAAACATTGCACAGGCATTGCAGGGGCTCGGAATGGAACTGATTATTAATTAAATGTTTCGCTTTGAGCTTAGCATTGCTGATTGGTTCTTCTTTATTTGCATTTTTTTTGTCTTAAATTAATCATGTACAGCAGTCTCATTATCTACTGTGGCTACCTAAAGTGGATTCCTGTGTCTGCCATGATGCAACGGGGGAATGAGCTGTGATTGGAAGATTCACCCGCCACTCAAGGCACAATGGTCAGGCATGACCAATCTTCAATTGCCTGTTCAATTTCGGATATCTTGGATCATTTTTGGGGGATTCTTGGGGCTCAGGTTCATGCACTTTGTCTATCTCGAGAGTGTGGAACTGTTGTCATGCCTTTCCATTTATTTGCTTTATATATTATGCAGTAAAGAATATTCATCCAAATGACTTCATTGCATCTCCAAAATAAGAACTGAGTACAGATGAAGAGCGACAGTAATGGGATATTGGGAGCCCCTGAGTAGCACGTTGTACGATATCAAATAAAAAACGTGGAATAAAAGGCCCAGTTTGCCGCTCTGCCAGCGGATCGCCCTCCTGCATTAGCGGCAAATGGAAATCCCAGGCAGGCCTCAGCCACTCGCACGCATAAACGCTGCCGTCGCAGCCCCCTCGCTTTGCTGCTTAATCGAATCTAATCAAGATTACCTCTTTTTTTTTGGAGATTGCCGGCTGCCTGCAGGTTTAATTGGATTGTTTTAGGTTTAACCTTCTTTTTCACCCACATTACTTAAGCCCCTCAATTATCTGACTATACAAACAGATTTGACATCTGGGACCTGAGCCTGGATATAGCTCAGAGCAGAGCTGTGGAAAACTCACTGTATCTTCTGCTGTATCTTCTGCTGTGTGATTTTTTTTTTAAATCTGACATTTTGCCCTGGCAGCAGTGCTACAGTGAATATGACATATTTCATTGTGGTTATGATTTACATAAGGCCATCTGTATCTTGCTAAAGTAGAAACTGCTGTTTCAGTGCAGCACCAACAGAAGACAACTGTCAAACAACCTGTTAATCGTAGCTAGGTTACTGTTTTTGTTTTTGGGCTGTCGCCATTTGAATTTGGTTGCATGTTAAAACGCAAGTTAAAAATATTGAGAATCATGCACATACAAAGAGTACTAATGCATTTGATGTGATGACCCTTGGAACTGCAGAGAAAATTGGTGGAACATAATTGGGTTGATCTGGGTTGGGGGCCCAAAATGAAAATGCTTTCATGGGGCCCAGAACCTGCATCAGGGTCCCTGGCTGGAATTTCTGTAAAAAAAAGTTTTGTGCTTGGTGATTTTGCAGTAGATAGAATGCCGAAAAATATGTGAGAATGTGTTTTTACATTGATTGCACCTAAAGTATCTTTTTCAATTTTCAAATATTCTGTAAAATGTGCTGGTTTTCCCTAACAATTTTGGAAGTCTTTGCTGTTAATTTTCACTCGTTTGCATATGAGATGCAGTGTTGTGGTGTGCCACTTGGTGGCAGTAGTTATATGCCATATTCAGGGGAAGACAAAAAATACTGTATTTCCAATACAATTAAAACAGCAGCGAGTCAGGAACCAAAGACCAAAGCCACTGCAGTCTCTTAAAG
This sequence comes from Stomatorhinus ivindoensis, assembly GCA_019775895.2. Lineage (NCBI taxonomy): Eukaryota > Metazoa > Chordata > Actinopteri > Osteoglossiformes > Mormyridae > Stomatorhinus > Stomatorhinus ivindoensis. The sequence goes on along the minus strand of JABFEB020000020.1, from coordinate 10,427,517 downwards.
AGGCTGCACTAAACACAGCCCTTACGTTTAAAGTAGGTAATGATATGGTCAGTTGCCTTTTCCATTTCTTTACCATTGAAATGTCTGATTAGCAAAATAATAAGTGTAGGTAGGGTTTAGCTATTCTTACAGATGGTGGTTCTGTCTAATATCCATTTAAGAATAAGCATATCTCCATACCTCTAATACCCATGAATTTTCTTCACTGGTGTCATAATTAATTCGTGATCTCATTATTCAGTAAGGTATAGAATTCACTGAAACTGAATCATCTGAACTGCAGCACATCTAAATGTAGCACCTTTATCGGTTGTGTTATATCTGTCTATCCGGGCGCCATAATTTATGTGTTTTTTTAAACAGGCAAAACAAAGGGGACCTAAAGAAATGTTATGGGGGTCAGTCAGTATGGGGACAGCCCATGGGGAGATCATAACTGTGTCATTCAGCCGAAGTCATGTTAGCCAGGTCACCAGGTCCGGAACACCACCCCGGCGCAGCCAAAGCCCCACCTCCCAGCGCTCTTGGCTCCAGTCAGGTATATCTTCTCTTTTCATGCTGAAGCAGTTGTTTTTTTAACAGAAAATACTGCGTAGAACAAAGGTTAAGCCTTTTAGAATAGTGGGGGAGCTGGCAGGTACCTCAGAGGCTGCACCTGTCAGTGGTGGACAGACATCTTGTCTCACACAAACACTGAAGTGGTAAACATGGCCTTCGGAGGGACCTGCAAGCTGTTAGCCTCCTGAATGTGATGGTATCAGTTAATTCTGAAATTTGGGAAGCACTTACGATCCTGTGCTGCTCATACTGTGATATGAGGCCCCAGAGTGGCAACAGCGCTACGGTGTATTACAGTATGGAAGACACTTTGCTCGTCTACGTACACGTCCCCGGCGCCCGGGCGGTGCTCAGAGCTTGGTGGTTCACAGGAACGACGTGACCCCCCCCGTGTGCTGGACCTCGGCTGACTCTGGAAGCTGGTTTCCAGCCTCTAGGCCAGCAGGCTGGAGCCTGGGGGGATATTTCGGTTGCTCTGATTAGGGCTTTTTCCTGCGCATGCTGCCTGGCGTGGGGCGGATGACATCGTAGCAGAACGTAAAATACAACCTTTTCCATGCAGTCTACGTTCAACGGTATAATCGTAACAAACGGTGCTCATGGAGAGAAACGCTACAAGGTGCTGGGCGCTGCGGAGGGGGGGTACCTGTGGTTCGACACTTGAGGAAATGAAAACATGAAGGAACAGACGCAATTACTCAGCTCAATTATCTGCTAATAATTTTGTCTGTTGATCGTCACGCAGTAGGCTATAGTACCTTTTAATTTAGTTCCAAATGCATATACAATAAAGTGTAGTAGCTAAAACAATAATAAGATAAATATGCTAATTATGTTTGATTGGCATGTGTGGGGGGAAAAATTATTTTTTATTTACGTGCTTATAATAGTCTACTCTGTTTGGGATGTCTACGCGTTGGGTCGTGGTTCCGGATGGTCCACTGGAGGGTGACAGCACCAAACCAGGAGAGTTCCGCATGTATATCAATGCTTGTGTCCGGTCCAGTTTTGGCATGGGGTGTGTTTAAGCTCGCTTGCCTGTTCCCTGGTTACACAATGGAGATGAGGTCCCTCGTACTGTCAGACGGACGTTTGGTCGGAGAGGGAGCTCTGCAGGAAATGCGCCAGCTCTTGTCAGGCCTCTTTGTTCCAATTAATGGCTGCAGGTATGTAAAAACGTCTTATTCTCAGTTAAAGTTCCCTCCCTGAGGTCTTTCTCTTTCAGCTGGCAATTTGCATTCTCATGTGCCAGCAAGTTTCAAGTCATAATTTACTGCTAATTGGAAGAAATATTTATTTGCTAAACTGGACTATTTGTCCCAGCTATTTTTACTGGCATTAATCTTCTCCCAGAAAGATTACTTATGTGTTGTTGTTGCTACTCCGATCCGGATTCCCACCGTGTCACTCTACCTTCCACATCAGCGCTTTACTCCCGCAATCCCTTGATAACCTTGAAAGGGAATCCTTAAAACACTATCAAAGGGAGCCGTTTCCTGGTGTTCCACTAAACTCCACTGCCATGTAAAGTGACGCTGCTCTTATCACAAGCTTGTCAGGACACCTTAGCGTGGCATCTGTGTTTCTGCAACGCAGACAGAATGGCTTCGAAGAATGATTTTCTGGGGGACTGCCTCTACAGTGTGGGGTCAGGACAGGTTTGGAAGCCATACCAGGTAACACAGACCATGGGGGTGCACCCTAGGTAGGGTGCCAGTCATTTAATTTCTTAGAGTTTAAGCATTAGATAATAATCCCACTCAAAGGCACTGCAGTCATTTCGCGGGAATTTGCTGAGCATCCTGCAGAACGTGCAACTAGTGCGAGTGCCAACGAGAGCGGCACGGCGGGCCTTTGCAGGAAACGTGCACCAGCGTTGTGCTGTTTACGGGGAATAAAACCGGAGGCCGGCACCGCGCAACTACACTTCTTTTAAGGGGAAGCAATGGCAGTGACGTGTCAAGATAGCAAACCTTTGGGAGACACTGCACCGAGTTACGCTGGGGGATCTGAACACCCGCAGGCCGGGAAGATATTAGCGCAGTGCTAACGTTTTTCCAGGTAGGACAGAGTGCAGGCCCTCTCCCCCAAGCTACCTCGCGAGTATGTCCTGGTGAATCTGTACAGCTGGCAGGGACGCATACCCCCAGCTGTCACACCCCTGACACTGATTACCGGGCAACACAGAGCGCCCCCCTCAGAAACCGCAGGGATCCCACGCGACTGCGTTGCGTGGCCATCGCTCATTAACCACGTTAAACGAACCGGCGGCTGTTGCAGGGGCTTCTGCTGCGTGCCAGTGGAACATTTTTATTGGTTAGAAATACCCCCATCATCCAGCACGCTTTTAATTGTTTCCTCCGACCTGCAAAGATCAAGTAGCTGGTCGCTGGAGTGAGTCACTGGTTCGTGGAGGCGAGAAAATTTTAAACTGGTTGTAGCAGACAATTCCATGGCCCATTAACTCCTCCTTGTCCATGTGGCAGGGGCGGGCCGGCCTTGGGCAGGGCGAGCTGGAGTGGCGTATGGCGCCGATGTGTCCACTGGCACTGAGACGCCCCTGCGCGTGTGTCCCGCTGCATCTCTCCCCCTCTGAGTCAGCCGGGAGTGAAGGAGGCGCGGCGGCGTGCAGAAGCCTTCTTGGGACTCCTTGGCAGATGCGCACGTTTCCGCGGCCGGCCATCGAGCCCTAATACGGATCAGCGGCACAATAAAGCAAAAGGCTTCATTCTCGCTACAGTCACCACATCTCGGCCTGAGCTGCAGCCGGGAAACGGCCTTTCGCTCTGATCGGCAAGCAAATTAGCAGGTTGATTTATGGCTAGTGGGCGGCTCGCGGGTTGCAGGTTTGATTACAGTCCCCGCTCCACGTGGAGTCTGCACGTTCCCTCGTGATTTTGTGCATCTTTCTTCCAGGTTGTCTGGTTTCTGTCCAAAGTCCAAAAGCAGCTGATTGAGCTGGTGTCTCTGAATTGGCCCTATTGAATACACTGTAATGGACAGTGAACCTGCCTTGTACCTCAGGCCTGCATGGAACAGACTCCAGGCCTCACAGTGATCTAGTACCCAGCAAGGTGAATCGATTTTTAGCTAATATAGCAGTATAATAAGCAATTATATTTTCAAGACACTTATGGGGTGAATATTTAATATATAAATAATAATCTGTTTATTTTTTGTTTCAGCATAAAATCTTGCCCTAATCAGCATCAATGTGTGTAGTTCAGCATTATATGAAAATCTGTGACAAAAACTGCACAAAACTAAGTTGGAGTGTCATTAAAAAGTCCTGTATTGGGTGTAATGGCTCTGTGGTGGCTGTCATTCGTGAGTGTGACATTAGCAGCCTGGCGCCGTCAGCACAGTGGGGCCCACTATCTTATTAATGTTACAGGGGAGCCAAAATGTATCACTTATTTCAGAACAGTTAAGCTAAGCTTTTCCCAAATACACCTATAAATCCTTTGATGGTATAATAGGGACAGAGAAAATCGCAGTTGTGGGTGGGCAGGAAAACCAAGTGCCCCCCATGACATTCGCCGATAGCGTGCTTTGGTTTCTAATGGACATTGAATTTCCAGGTACAGTCCAAACTCCCGCCTTCATCACCGAAGCAGTATTGTGCTTCAGATGTATGCTGTGGACAGGGGCGCCCCCTGGTGGCCTGGCAGATACCAGCAGTTTGTGAGAGAGCTGTGATATCACGCCTCAGTGGGGGCCAAGGGGTTGCTGAAACCACCTATATGAGAAAGCAACACAAAACCTGAAAAGCTGAATCAGCTGTAGTCCCCCCCCCCGCATTGACCCCACGCTGTGTGTCATGCTCTCTTGCCTCTGTCAACAGACCTGTCACTCTCTTGTGGCCCCGGTGGTAAGAGCGGCGTCTATCCCAGCATGCTCCATGTAAATAGTGCTGGAGTGTTGAGCCAGGGTGTGCCACGTTGGGGATGGGGGGAGCAAGATCAGCAAAGTGGATTAGAGCGAGTGCATGAAACCCTAGGACCCGTAGGGGGCAGTCAGCCAATCAGCGGCCTTTGCATGGTGGCACAGAAGGTCAGAACGGCCAACGCTGACATGTTGGCATGTGCTGAACAATCTAGAACCCTGATAGTGAGACTCACGCCTGGCCTGGGTGACCAGTGAAAAGGGCAGAGCCACTCAGAGGTCTCCGCATAAGCTAAACCGGTGAGGTGACAGTCTCTCAGCAGCCAGCAGGGTGGCAGAAGCAGTTCAGAGGAGCGCTGGCATGGGTGAGAAGGGGCAGCATGCTCTACTCAGAGAGGCTGCAGGGGAGGGTGACCACCAGGGATGGACAACACCAGCACAGCCCCATCCATCCATCCATCCATCCATCCATCCATCTATCCATCTACTGACTACTTATGCTAAATGAAATTAAGCACAAAACCACAAATTTTTCAATCTGATTCCATATTCTTGATCCGTGGATTTCTGTAGGTAAAATTCTGAGATACAAACTCCACAAATGCTACAGGACATGTTCATTAGATGCATGATAGAGCAGGATAGAAAGACAGAGGATCGGGGTGGGGTGAGTTTCAGCTCAGTTCCCTGTCTGAGGCAGGCGGGACTCGCCTGAGAATCAGACAGGCGAGTGGGAGCAGAGCCAGACCCCCTGGCTGGTATTGATCTCACAGCTCTGTCCTCATTTCCTCACCCCACATGCAGGTTATCCAGGTCATCGACATGAGTCTTTGCTAACCCTCTCCACAAGGAGAGAAGCAAACTGACACCACAATTTGGGTTCATTGTGACGTGGATGACAGGTGATAACAGACATTCCACGATATTCATTGTGGTCAATCCCTTAATTAGCTAGATCATCAATGCATTAGTGGGCAAATAAAGAACTATATCTAAATTGTAGTAGATCACATATCCACAGTGTGCCTAGAAAATATGAAGGTTGCACTAATTAAGGATTAAGGTGACGTGTATGTGGGAGAGTGTGTGCATGTGAGAGGGTGTGCATGTGCTGTATTTGTTTCTATGGTGCAGCCTGTCACTCTGGGTGAATGTGAAGCTGCACACACACATTCACACACAAGCACCTTGCACTATGCGGAGCCCTACAGAGCGTGTCTGGCCCCAGCATGTCCACTGCAGGGTGGCGTGAGTGCAGTGTTTGCAAGGGGCAGGCTGAGGCTCAACTGGATCGGTCACATAGCCCCCCCAGCTGGGTGCGTGTGAGGAGTATGTCCTTATACAGCAAACAGTCAGCTCCGATACACGGTGATAAAATACCAGAGAATGTATTGTCCAGTTAAAAACACACAATAATACTGTTTAATACTATAGACATATATTAACACTGTATTATACTGTTACGATACTGTACATAATTATACACTTCAATCCCGGTATTATTATACTATAACTGTATTATACTATCAATATGCAGAATAAAACTATATTATTCTGTAAAAATACTGAATAATACCACTTTTTGTGGTTAAATTACCAAATAATACCACATCATAGTGTTAAAATAAGGGATGCAATGTTATACTGATAATCACGTAATAATACAGTTTAATGTTGTCAAAATGCATAATAAAATCATCATAAGACACCCAGATGAACCTTAATTACTTGCAAACAAAGATATCCTCCATTCCCTTTGTGGTATTTGAACTGTGTAACTATCCATAAAGAGCAAAGGGACCTTTTCATCTCTGTGTGTATGTTTTGCATTTCAATCGGTGACTCAGATGAAACTTTAGAGCTTATTATTTTTTTTTGAAGTCCCTAATGGGCTGGAGTAGGCTTTAAGAGAGCGCATCGGGGAAGGAGACACCTAAGTGATTTATGGTTTTAATGTAGCCACAGGTCCTGTAGCTCGCAGAGGAGAGCGAGCGCATAGAGGAGGGTGCAGCCACTTCCGGGTGGGGATGCGGTTTTTCGGACAAGCGCGCCTTTGTTAGGGTGAGAGAGGAAGGGCCTGTCAGGGATGATCGAGGAGGGACTGTTGGATACGGGGCCCTTGTGTGCAGGGGCCATGAATGTGGGGCCCCTGAGCGCTGGGGACCAAGGCATGGGGCCCTTGGGTTTAAGGCCACAGGGAGGGTCTGACTGCTTTGGTTCTGTACTGCCCACTCCTCCTTAGTCTTTCCTCCCCCAGTATTTGGAGTGGCTCTGCACCGTAGGGGGGTGGATCTGGTTCACTTCAGCTCGTATCTATCGGCTGATAGGCTCTTGGGTGGGTGAACATAGCAGAAGGCCAGAAGAAGAGCGCACCAGCTTGACCTGCTGATCTACAGCATCAGCGTGGTCATTATCCAGAAGCTTCTCACGTACACGAGACCCACGCGGAGGGATGTATCTCGCAGCAGCCAGTGATATCCCCACAGTCCCCCAGCATCCATGTGGGATGCAGATCGGCCATTCAGTCAGCTCTCCCCGCCGCTTGCCTTGGCAGACACACGGCATGAACGAGGCGGCGAGCATTTGGCGGATTCCCAGCGTGTCTGTCGCCGGGGAACTGCGTCCTGTCGAATGCGGCTGGGACTGGGGGCCAGGGCCTCTTTACACTTCGCTGCTGGCGGCCCACATGGAGTCCGGAGGTGGTCTCCTGTCTGCGTCCCCCTGCTCAGAGCCCGTCTGCTAAGGGCCACGGGCCACACAGCGAATCCAGCCCTCTAACCCACCCAGCTGTACATTACATCAGAGAGAAGTTCTCCACAGCACGCATTTCTGCTGTTGACTTTTACACTCTTACCATGTTCAGAAAATAAAAACAGATAGGTTTCTTTTCTATTACAAGCAAAAGATGTCCTACAAGAAATATATGAAATTCATATTATCCTGTGCATCGCAATAAATGGTAATGCATTACCCAAAAGGCCTTGGGGCACTTTTTATTCTAGAGAAGGCAGTGCTTTCCTACTAGATGTGATCTACTCCCCCCCATATCCTCTTATTTAAATTCATTTTGCATATTATATTTCCTAACTGATATTTTCATTACCAAAATTTGCAGCTGAGCCCAGGGGGCTTTCAGGATGGGGGTAGTATTATTTATGATTTCACCCTAGTGGTGTTGGTGATGCGCAGCAGCCTTTGTATATGCACTGTGTTGGTGATGCGCAGCAGCCTTTGTATATGCACTGTGTGCATGTCGTTGCTTTTTTGTTTTGCTGAGCGGACGGTCTTGAACTAAAATCCCTTTTCAAATTAAATTTAAATTACCCCCCCCCCCCCAAGCGCATAAACAGTGTGTCTCCTGACAGCTTCATTCATAATTCAGTGTGGAGCTAGGGGCTTGTAGACCTTGAGCATGTTCTAAATGGGTGGGGGGCAGGGGTTGGCAAATGGGGTCTTCATTTTCAACCCCCCACAAAACAAGACCAGTCTGGAGACCTGAGCTGGAGGAGGGGGGGGAGGAAGAATCGGAATCATCTGGCCAATGCATTTTGGGGAATATTTTTCATCTTTTTAAAAAATCCCAGCACTGTATTCATCACCGCTATTCCAATTTCTCCCTCAGCCACCTCCGAATGAGGGTTACGCTGCCACAGAACACGCTTCCACATTCACGCAGGAAGGCGAGAGGGATTAAATGGAATACATTTGACATATATCTTTCAGTTCAAACGTTGCCTTGCAAATGATACTTCTGTGTCTTGCCACCATGGGGAAAAGTACAACATTCTGGCACAAAAAAATATTGGCGCTCCCTTTTAGTTTCTGAAATGCCAAAATAATCTTGCCCTGGTAAAGCCTGTCAGACATGTGGCACCATGGAGAGGGATGTGGGGTGTACATGGAATGAAGGGGAGAGTATGTGCATGTGACAGAGTGAGCGAGTAGGGGAAATGGTTCCAATAAAATTCACCTGATCAGTTGCTTATACAATCACAATGGCCAGAATGAGGGATTAAGCAATGAAGGATCAAACACTAAGATGTTCCTGATGGTTTTTCATTTCCCTGCCATTCTCTGCTGTTTTCAGACCTAGACTTCTCCTGCTCCGGTTCTGTCTGCTCTGTCACATTTAGCCTAGTGGTGGGTCAAGAGCACCTATATTGAATGAAGACCGAGACTTTGGGGGCATGGAGACTAAGTGAACATTGACACTTTGGGGGCATGGAGAAAGAGTCAAGACCAAGACTTTGGGGGCATGGAGAAAGAGTCAAGACCAAGACTTTAGGGGCATGGAGAAAGAGTCAAGACCAAGACTTTGGGGGCATGGAGAAAGAATCAGACCAAGACTCTGGGGGCATCGAGACTGAATCAAGATCAAGACTTTGAGGGAAGGAAGACCAAGTTGAGATCAAGGCTGGAAAAAGTCCATTTTATTGATGCTTGATTATCATCACCATCACCAATGCTAATTTACATCCATCCATTTTCTGACACTGCTTGTCCTATTAACGGTGGTGGGGGGTCCGGAGCTTATCCTTTGGGCTATGGGCACAAGGCAGAGAACAACCCAGCATGGGGCGCCAACCCAGTGCAGACCATTGCTGATATTTAAAAGTGATACAGCATGACTTCAATCTGAAGAAATATGGGGCGGCACCCAACAAGTGGAGGAGGGGGGGTCCCAATGATAAAATTTGTTGAAGGCCCTCATGATAAAATTTGTCACGCAGGGGTGAGGAGGGCACAGGTGTCACGCTCGTATGATCCTCCTGTGTGCCACACCCCCTTATTAACCTCGTGTGGAATCACTACGTTTACCAGCTGTTCTACATTTCCTGCCATTAGTCTTGTGTTTTTCAGTCCGCATTCATGTCTGTTAATAAATAAACTCTAATAATATCAGTGCAGTATACAGCCAATGCAATGAAGCTGAATAATATATTATTATTAATTGGGTATTAATTGGATTATTGTAATTCCCTCCTGCTAGGTCTTCCCCAAGAACACCATCCCTCCACAGCAATACACCCACCTTGCTGCAGCTTCACTGGCTCCCGGGCAAGTTTCGTATTGAATTCAAAACCCTTCTCTTAACGTTCAAGGCCATTCGCAACCTGGCACCTCCATACCTGCATGATCTCCTTCACATTGCTACCCCCTCCTGCACCCTCACATCATCTTCTATTAACTTGTCTGTTCCCTCTGCCCGTCTTACCACCACGGGGTACAGGGCCTTCTGTCCCTCTGCCCGTCTTACCACCACGGGGTACAGGGCCTTCTGTCCCTCTGCCCGTCTTACCACTATGGGATACAGGACCTTCAGTCCCTCTGCTCCACAGCTCTGGAACTCACTCCCACCAGATATCAGAAACATCAACTCAGTTTTACTTTTTAAATCTGCTCTCAAAACCAATCTTTTCAAATGAGCATTTTCTATTTTATGTATTTAATTATTGTGATTGTGATTATTTTTATGAAACTTGTTTTATTCTATATTGTCTTTATTTTATGGCTTTATGGTTTATTGTACGGGGTCCTTGGGTACTAGAAATGTGCCTTTTAGATAAAATGTATGTATTATTATCTAATTTTGTATTAATTAATATTAATTGTGTATTAATTGTTTTAACATGAATTTTTATCTTGAGAGTGCAGGAGAAAGTTTATCAGTGTTGTGGAACAAAAGTCTCAAATTAGGAGCTCAATCCATAGACACTTCAGTTACTACAGCGCTGGTTGAGGCCTGGGCCTTTCTGTGCTCAGGGCCTCAGTGCTGTGTGATGCTGCGAGGCAGCAGTGTTGAAGCAGGGCGGGGGCACTTGTGCCATCTATCGAATGGGTAAATTTAATGGATGGCGTTTATGGCACGAGCAGCTGGGGATCAGCGTTTACGTGTCAGTGCTGGCTGCCAGATGCAGAATTCAGCAAATCTGCCCCTGCTGGGGGGGGAGTTGTGCTGATCATGTTGAGTAGAGAACTACAGAACGCAGACAGGTGCTCCGGCCTGGAAGAAATGCAGGCCATGGGGGTCGACAGCAGGGAGGCAAACGTGGAGGGCGGCGCCTGCATCGACGGGCGTCCTAATGCTGGATGATTTGCCATCAGACCCCCTCCCTTGGCACCCCGGCGACGCGGCCTTGTGAGCGTGCTCTATTAAAAAGTCATTAAAGCCAACAGGAAGCCCCCCCCCCCCTGGCAAATGAGGTGTCATCTGTCATAATTATATGCGGCAGTCCGTTCTGCGGGGTGGGGATGGTGGAGTGAAGACTGGGGGAGACATGAGTCACATGATCATTGGTGACACCAGCTGAGCTCGCACGTGTTCTCCGGGCTGGACGACACTGCCGCTGGTGATTCATCTTCGTCCCCTGAGCCCAGGATTTTCCTCTATCTCTACAATAGAGGGATGATGCTGAAGAAGAACATCTTCTCCCTTGATTAATCTTAATCATCAATCACAATATCAAGGTCCCCATAATTATTCTCACAATTATCCCAGCTGGTGCTACTTTTGACAAAAGTGGCTTTTATCTCCTTCTGAGGCTGCATATTTCACCAGAGCGTTGAGCTTCACTGGAGAACTTCGAAGTTCCTTTCCATGGATTCCAAAGCCGGCCTCCTTATGGAACATGAACTGGTAACTGTTGGCCCTATACAAAGACCTACACATCCCCAGCAACAGCACCCTCAACAATCCTTTGACCCATTATTCTCCGCAATGACACGGAGTATGTAAATGCACACATGAAGCCCATGGAAGCCAATACACTGGCTGGTGTGTCCCATGATGCTTTGCTCCATGTCCTTGTGCCTTTAATGTCCTCTGCTAATGCGTCTCCAGCCCTTCTGTGAGGGGGCTCTGATGCCCCACAGACGCAACCCCGGCCCATGTGACAAAATCATGTGATCATATAGCACAAACGATTACACTCAAAGGCATTCACTGTATTAAACACACTTGGCCTTCGCAAAGAGTGTTTTTTTTATTTTTTTGGTTTCATGAATTATTATTTGATGATGGATCTTTTCAAAGGACAAAATATAGGAAAAGACACAGATGGCTTCAGGGTAGCCTAGGAGCAATTAAAGGACACAACAGGAAGGTGTGTCAGCGACATTGCTGTGTGAGTCTTTAAGCTGGTGCATTTCTTCTCATACGGGTGTTTCTGAAGAGGCCTCTGTGCCCCCCATTGATGGTGAATCAGACATGGCAGCGATGGGGGTGGCGTGGTCAAAACTGAACCCCCATCCCATTTGCCTCTTCATGCAAATCAATAAACATTGGCCCTGCTTTCCTGACACCCAGGGTTATGGCTGTCACGCCCCCACCCCCCCTCCCAGTGCATTACCGGGACATGGCTGTGGTGCCTTTTCTCTCAGAGACTCTTGTGTGCTGTGGTTTCTGCAGCAAGGGGTGTATGCGTGCGTCATTGCATCTGCTATTCATCTCGGAATCTGATTCTTGTGTATTTAATGCTGTTTTCCTGCGGGGCCCGTGGCGAACAGGGGGCCGTGCGTCTCCCCCGGGCATTTGGACGTCAGTGTCTCTCTCACTTCGGTCTCTCCAAGGCCGAGCAGCCACCTGGCCAATCGCGAGCCCATCATGTGACACCGCTGCCATCTGTGGCACCCTCCTGTCACCTTTGGTTGACATGAGCTGCACGGGGGTGGGGGGTCGGGGTAGTGGCTGTGTCTTATCAGTGGTTAAAGGGTGGAGAGGTGTGTGTGGGGGGGTTGAAAGGTGGCTAAATGGTGTGTGAAATGTGCACCTGCTCAATGCTCATCGCCTTCCTCATCTTCGTGTCTCGCGACACCCCTGGGCAAATTAGTTAAGCTTAAACAAAATCCCCCCATGTACAAATCTGTAGGATGGCGCCGGGCCCAAGTGTAATGCTGTGCTGCCCACCTGGCTCCTGCCCCCCACCCTGCCTGCTTGCAGCTGGCCACTGGCTTGCACCCGCCTCTCGCGCCCGTAATTGAGTTGGCCCGCCTCCGGTGCCGTCTCACTCGGCACTCTCTGCTCATTCCCTTCTAACCTCTGCAACTTTGCTGGCAATTCCTGCTTCATTGGGCTCGATGTAAAACACACCTCAGAGGTGCATTCCGGCGCGAGTTTGCTAAATAAGCAGGAGGGGGGCCATTTGCAGGAGCGACGTGCTATTTGGAGTCAGTAAATGGGCCATTTGGCCTCCCTGAGCTATCACTGCGAGGACATTATCAACACTGGGACCTGAGACCCCGTCCACCCCCATGTGCATAAATAACAGGCAATGGTCACCGGGGTGGGGGGGGGGGGTGGGTGACTGTCCACGGGGGGAAGGAAAGGGAGCTCTTTCTATAAAGGAAGCCGCTTCATCATTAACAAGAAAAGCATGTGAAGGATCATTTAAAATTAAGGTGCATGAACATAGCAAGGCCATTCAGGCCTGAAGACACTGCATGGGGGATGTTGGGCTGAAATGGCAGAAGAAGCACACCTTGTTCTTAATTAGACAAGTGTATGCAAACCACACAGATGCCACCGTGGACGAATGCTAAAGCACACTGTATTTATCTAGCTCATAGTAGCAGGCAATTTTATAAAGAATCTTTATCAGCATAAAAAACAGCTGAATGTAATTAATAAATTGAATTAATGGTAATGTTAATATAGTGAGTGTCCAGTGAAATGTGGTTCTGCTCATGGCTAGTTTTACCATAGTCTCTGTATATTATCCTTGTATTATCTCAAAATTCTCTCTGTTATTCCAAATCAAGCTAACAATGAATAGATTTCAAGTTCAAATGTGACAGAAACCTCATATTCCAAGATTGGTAAAGTAACATTGGTTTACTTAATGAGGTACATTGTGTAATTTTTTACCCCATTAATGCAGGAGCTTAATCAAGCATGGGCTGATGTGTGCTTCAGCAGATTGGGGTGCTGCTCCTGTGATGAGGAGATTGCTGGTCCTTCGGTCAGCAGAGTGACTTCTCTGTCGGCCCCCAGAACAATTCCCTTAATCCCCAGTCGCTGCAGGGAACGCCTGTCCCTGCTTTCTGGATTGTATGCTGTTCTGGAGAGAAGCGTCCACTGATAAATGGATGTATGCGTAATCAGAAAGGTGTTACTGTCTTCTCCTCCTTTAGGCCAGTACACTGATGAACGATGATGACCAATCATCTAAAGGCATCTGTGGGCCTCTGTACTTTGTCCCACGGTGAGTGATATATGGTCTTGTCTCGCTGACAGGGCGTGAAATTAAAACATTCTGTTATAGGAGATCTGGCTGTGAGAAAGTGATTTAAACACTTTAAAATAACCTGTAAACGCCGGGTCCTGCAAGCTAGCCGAAAGGGCCCGATGAGCGATGTGAAACAATTTAGATAAGCAAAATGCCTGTTAATAAAGTCCTTAAGTAGATTTCTTCTGAACACATAAGCTGATTCATAAACAACCATAGTTTGTTTTGGCCCTATTAGCAGCAGCAGTGGTATAATTTATATGGAATGAGGCCCTCGCTGCGGTAATAGAATCACAAAGGCTGGTGATTTGCATTTTGTAGGGACTGTATGCTGGAGTTCGATATCTTGAGGGCCAAATACAAGCAGCAGAAAGAAGGCAGTGGGCACAGAGATGGCAGACAGTTGAATGAGAGAACCTGGGTTGCTGTCAGGCTGGCTGCTGAATGACAGAACCGGGGCCGCTGTCGGGCATGTTGCTGAATGATGGAACTGGGGCCGCTGTCGGGCATGTTGCTGAATGATGGAGCTGGGGCTGCTGTCAGGCATGTTGCTGAATGATGGAACTGGGGCCGCTGTCAGGCATGTTGCTGAATGACAGAACCGGGGCCGCTGTCAGGCATGTTGCTGAATGACAGAACCGGGGCCACTGTCAGGCATGCTGCTGAATGACGGAACTGGGGCTGCTGTCAGGCATGCTGCTGAATGACACATGTTATGACATCTGGTCTAGGTCAGATGACATAAACATGTGGTCTGGGTCAGAGGGAACCACAACGGGGTAAACGAAACACAGCTGGGTAAGGTTCTGCTCTTTTCATGCTCAAGGAACTATTCACAATTAAATATATACAATATATACAATGTTGCAAGGTATTACAGCAGTCCAAGATGGGTACTTTTCCCTATTAAGGAAAGAAGGCACTAAAGTAAAGAAAATGATAAAATGTTTTTGAACTTTACCTGTACTAAACCAAGCGCCGAACCAATGAAACAAAGTTAACATGACCTAAAATACTTGGGTTGTCACTCTTTCCCTAACCCAGGGTGTTTAGACAAAAACTGTTCCATCAGGCAAGTGTAGGTGTGCGCACGTACGCTCTCCATATTTTAGGGTTTAAAAAGCCAGTTGCAAAATCTGCACAAGCTTTAATAGAATTAGAAGTGGAGTTGTAAACACAAGCAATCAATGTACACAGGTAATCAACAGTTCTTAATGAAATAAACAATCAACAATTGCTAATGACTCAAACAATCACAGCATGTAGATTGCCAGTAGCAGATACCAGGACGATTGTACAGAAACCTCGATCACCACCGGAGTATTATTCTATATTATATTAGTATATTAGTAGATGTTCATGTTCCATCAGTCAGGCTCCACCATGTGAAACCTCAGCAGTTGCTTTTGACTATGAGGGGCATAGGGAGATTGGACATGTTTAAGCTGAGGTTTCATGGTGTTTTCCAGTGTCTTTGATGGATTGTCCTGAAGTTCACACACATGGTTTTGTGAACACAGGTACACTTTGGAAGAAAGTTTTTGATGTCATATTTAATCCATCCATCCATCCATCCATCCATCATCCTTCTTCTAGCCACGTACCATGGTCAAGATCATGGGAGTGGAGCAATATAGAGTAGAAGGCTAGGCTAAACCATGAATGGGATGGAAAAAACAACAACAACAACAACAACACACACACACAGACACGCATGTTTATATTCATATCTTTGTGGGGACTGTCCAACCATTTCTATGGGCAAATCCCAACAATAACAACCTTAACCCCTACCCAGCCCTAACCTTAATCATAACTAACCAAACAAAATTCAAGACTTTGATTGCAATCACAGATTTTTATATTGTGATTGTTTGAGTCATTATAAAGGTTGTGGGGACCGAAAAAAATAATGTAATATAAACATAAACCACACACACACACACACACACATAATTTGGAGCCAATAAGCCTGACTCCAAGTCTTTGAGCTATGGGACGGAATCAACATGATCAGTGAAAGCCTGTATGACACTGGGAGACATACAAACTCCACCGGGGAGGTATGAGGCCTCAGTGCTTCCATACTCAGTAACACGGTGCTGCATTCATTATAGCTGTGCGTATACAGCTTTGTGCACATCTCACATGCAGCCTTCCAGCTATGGCCGCATTCAGACCATAAGGCTGGTGTTCGACCTCGGTCTTATCAGGATCGCTGATTCCGGAAGGAACATGACAAAGACTCCGAACAGCCATCTGGGAATGGCAGGCCCGGCAACACAGACGTGAGGCGCGGCAGAAGGCCCGCTCATAAGGGTGCGGACACGGCTCTGTGGCTCCATGCGAGACGCGCCAACTGGGCCGCAGCGGGCGACGCGCAGGTCACTCGCTTATTTCTCACAGGATGTATCTTTCTATTGCATTATGTGTTATGATTAGCGTGACCCTTCACACCATATTTGTTCTAGTAGCGGCATACAGCCTTAAACAAAGAAAGAAAGAAACAAACAGGATGAGCGTTTATTTTGTGGATTCTAAGGCCTGTATATTATAAAGCCAAATAATGGAATACTGTGTAATATAGATAATATCTGTAGGAAGGCCCTCTTTGTTTTTTCTGTGTCATATTCATTTGGGCGGTCCCAAAAACCTCAGAATGCTTAATAGTCAATCACAGTGAGAGGAATGTGTGCCCCTCCACTTGTTGGTCTTCTCCATTTCTTTTGGTATAGACCTGCTGGAGAGGTGCACTCTGATCATTGCAAGAATGACAAAAGGCACATATAAAGCAAATCTAAAAACTACAATTACAATCATTTAATTAAGTAACATTTAACTTAACTTAACTTATTTAACTATAATTGCCTGAAGTTCATGGAAAACGCTTTCTAGGTCCAAACACACCATTCGTCTCTTTCTAGCTTCTCACAAATGATACCAATGTGCTTTATTTTTTGGTGGTTTTTCAAAAAAGCACCTTCTTATGTCCAGCAGAGACAGCTACTTTTACATGACTGGTCATGAATAGAAAATATAAGTTTATATTATTTGAACAGCAGTAAAGTACATGAACCAAAAAAATCTCCTGAATTCCCTCTGGGAACCAAGTCAGTGCAGATGAATTCAGTTTCAGTGTGGGGCTTGTTTATACTCTGGGCTGGAGCAGAGTTTGGGGGGGGGATCCTCCCCTTCCATCCAGTCACATGCATTGAAATTGCAATTAATTGGCAAGAGCAGTATTGCACATTCTGCACTGGCACTTTGTTGGTATCTAGACAATACAGTAGGTTATGTGTACATCAGATATGTGCATTAACACATAGAATAAGCAGGAGGTGGGTTCTTTGCCGACCCCCCTCACCCCCACCCCCCACAGTGCAAACATCAAACAAAAAGGGTGTTTTTTGTACCAAGGTCCCGGAAGGTGTTTTGTGCACCAAGGTCCCGGAAGGTGGTTTGTGTACCAGGTGCAGTGGAGTTAGCTCACTTCAGCAACACCATGTAACTGGAACATCTGGAAACTTGGGTGTGTTGGCATGTAAATGATGTGTTAGGATGTGCCCCGCCAGGGTGTTTTACCATGCCATTCTGTCAGGCTCAATGAAGTGTAAAATGTGCAAATAAATGCGTGCGACTGTGATGAAATTAATCACAGATTTGATCAGATTATATTGGTGCATTAAGCAATTGTGATTTCTTCGTACAAGTATCATATCCTGCCTGCTATATCCACCTGACCCTCCTGTCTCCTCCCTAGTGTGAGTCAAACAAGCCACGCCTGATACTCCTTTTTCTTACCTCTCATTCCTAACCCTTGTGTTAATCATTTGCAGCTGCTTCTCGTTTGCTCCCTCCTTAGTCTAGTATAAATATGCCTCCCAGTGCTGTGTTCCCCAGTCCAGTCATTAATGTTGCTCTACCTGTCTGCTTATCACCATGGTCTTCCTATATCTAGCCTTCTTGTTTTTTTCCCTCACGGTGCAGTTTATTTTCAGTCCCTGTTTGTTTACTTTTGTTCTAATAAAGTCTTTTTTGTTTTGCCTGAAACACCCTCCTTGAGTCATTTGCTCCTTCAGCTGTGACAGAATGACTGGACTCCGCAAACAGCCTAGTGGCTAACTCTGGGAGACTCTTCTGCTCTGTATCTCCACTTCGTTGGTTTTCCCTGCACCTAGCTTCCAACCGCAGTCCGAGCCTCTGGACCACTCATCTCGAAGAGCTGTGGAATCCCGCTGATCGTCCCACTTAGCAAAAGCGATTTAGAGGAGCTAAATGAGCACGAGGAGTTTGATGAGCCTCCCTGTCTGCAAGCTGAGGAAGCTCCTTCCTGGTTGCCCACCGGTAGTGGAGGCTCAACCCCACCGTGGGAAAACTCCCCTGGTCAGGGGAGATGCAAGCGGGGCTCACCCCCGACTCAGATCCTGAGGAGGCAGAGAAGGTTTGACATTGAATGGGGGAAATGCAATGGCTGCTCGAGGGTGAAGTCTGTCAGCCCCCTGGCTTTCCCCAGTACACCATTGAGGACCCACCCTGCAGCTTACCATAGCTTTGCCTGCTGGTTCCCTGCATCTCGCTGCAGCCTCGCCAGTCATTCCCAATCACACGATGAATAAGCGAGCTATGCCTGTGGCTGCCTCCTCGCCAGACCTGGAACCTCCGGAGCCCTGCCTAGGACAGGTCGCCACTGTGCATCCTGCATCCGGCCCTAGTGAGTCCGCTGGCATTTCTCCAAATCCGTCTCACTGTTACTGCACCCCCGGAGGTCATGCTCCAGGCTATCGGGCCAGTCAGGACTGCTCCGTCCACAAGCCAGACTCCCGGTCCAGGGAGGGCTACTCTACCCGTGCTCCAGGCTTCTACCCCCCAGAGGGCCACTTTGCCTGAGTCTGCTTGCCTCCAGGTGTCCCGACTACGCCCTGCTTGCCTCCAGGTGTCTCAGCCTCACCCAGTTTTGTGACGTCCCGCCGGCTCTGCCCCAGTCTCGTGACGTCACCCAGGCGCCCGGTTCGTCTCCTGACGTCATCAGTCAAGCGCCTGTTAGGTCAAGTTGGTCGCTTGCTGACTTTAAATTGCGTGTGTGTGTGTGTGTGTTTCCGGCTTCGTATTTTCCACATTATTGGGACCAAATGCCAAAAATAGCTTGTGGGGACAATTTTCAAGTCTCCATAATATTAACCGTAATTTTATAAAAATCTGTGACTGCAATCAAGAAACTAAAATTGATAGGGACATATGAACTCTGTGTATATGTGTGTGTGTGTGTGTGTGGGGGGGGGGGTGCCCTGAGAACCACTGGTGTCCCCTCCAGGGTGTCCCCTGTTCATCCTGGGACAGGCTCCAGCCTTATTGAATAAGTGGTATGGAAGATGGATGGATGGACTGTGATGTATCAGTGCTCGGCTCTCATCAGCTGCCCTGTTACACGCCCTCATAATCCCTGCTGCCAGCAAAGGCAATTTATCTTACAAAACCCCATAATAATCAGGAGGGAAGAGAGGAAATATGTGAGGAAGTTGGTGGCCATTACTGACGCCCTCCCTGCCTTTTCCCGCAGGCTCACTGCTGTCACATGACGGATGGTCACATGGGCAGTGAGCCTCCACATCCCCCATGCAAATGATGTGCAAAAGGTCTCTGTGATGGATGGCCGAATGAACCCCCCCCATCTGAAAGGACACGCTCAGGAAATAATGGCTGATGAGATAGTGACTATACTAAAGCATTTCTTACACCCCAGGCTGCTCACACTTCACTTGAATATGTCATACTGACGCTTATTTCAAATAACTGCCTGTGGATTTGCTTTACTCTTCCCATAAGAGATCAGCCTGTGTCAATGTTTAAGATGGGTAACCGCCCCATAAGTACAGTATTGTGAACCTTATGGAGATTTTCCATTTTTTCCATTAATTTCTCTTTTCTGGAATAAAGTGTCCTTATTTTGCTCATTTAGATTTTATTACCGGTAAAACACATACTTTGAAATATTCATGGTTAGCTAAAATATTGAGGAAACCACATTGCAGAAGAGCCGCATTGCTGTCTCTGCATGAGTCCAGCTGAGCCTAAAACAATATTCTTCAGTTCTTACTTTTTTACATAATTAAAAACGTTGCTGAGAAAATGGGTCCCCGTACCTTGTATTTATAGAAACATTAAGGTTTATGGACAGGAATAGATCACAGGGAAGCTGCGGCGCAGAAAAGCCATTTATGCGGAGTGTTTGTCAGTGTTCGGAGACAGCCATTGAAATGAAAGCCATCTCTAATGCTCATGTTGGCTGAGCTGATCTTTGGCCGGACAGCATTTGCTTCCTCCCGTGTGCACGTGTGTCGCGCATCTCTGCCCCCCGAATGCGACTCGTAGGAATCAGAATTCAGTGACTTGCTCTGCTCCAGGCTTCCCTTGTTAAGACGGACTGCTAAACACCCTCTGGCAAACGTCGCCTCTCCCCAAGCCAAACTACCAAATGTAATTAAAGCCACGGTACGTGATTTCCACTGTGCACATAGAAAAAGGAGATTTTCTTCAATTAGCAACTCTGGAAACAAAGACAATGTGAGATAATACAAATGGCTTCCATGTTATTGTAGCATATTGGGTGCGTGGTAACTAGACATCATGCATGCTGCTCTGCATTAATTAATCCTCGTTTGGGATTTTCAGGATGTATTCAGACCTCACAAAGAAGCGCCAAATCCAGAGGAAGCTGAACCTCAAAAACGACCTCTGAAGTCTCTTGAGTGCCTTCCATACAAAGCGGCTTCATCAGAGAAAGTTCTGTCACTGTGAATCAAAGCCTTTTTTGGAAGGGAATGTGTCCCATTCTTTATGGTATAACATAAGCTGTCCATTGGCACAAAGATGGACACACCCATAAAAACATCCTTCTTCTTATAGGCCAAATGAAACGACATTGAATTGCCGCCCCTGACAAGACAGATTACCTGAGGCGTCTGTCAGGGGCGGCCCCCAACGGCTGAGCTCCTCTTGCGCGTGGGGTAAGTGCCAACCTGCCAGAGTACACTTCACAAATTTAAACTCTGTTCCTGACTGTTTTCTCCAGAAACAGCAGACCAAACAGTGAAAGAGTAGCAATTTTAGGATCTGCTTCTTTCATATGATGCGAGTTTATGACGACGGATGCGGCTGCAATTTCCAGGGCTGAATTACCCTTTCAATGGAGCTTGTTTCTCATCCGTATGAAAACTGTGAATTATGTCTGACCTGTTTCTGTGACACGGCACAGAAGATTTTACTGTCTACTGAAGGTGTTTGGTTCCAAACCGTTTTATGTTGTATTATGGAGCTGTTAAGAAAAGTGTCTGATGCATTTGTGCCGTGTAATTATTACCGTCAATCTCTGGCAGGAAACTGGCTGCAGGTTCCTCAGTGCAGCCTGCCACAGAGCATAATTCCTATAACACAATTACGATGTAATAGCAGCAATTATGGATGTACATGATGAAGCCTTATTTCAACAGCACAAGGTGAAGAGAGCCAGGTCTGATG
>JABFEB020000020.1:10362759-10377645 GCA_019775895.2 Stomatorhinus ivindoensis | reverse complement strand
AATAATAATAATAATAATAATAATAATAATAATAATGTTTCTTCCAGCAGTCTACTGTAGTTAAGTAAATAGTCTCGATTTCCCATACCTGGATATGCAGTTAGAAAGAGGATGAATAAAAATACTAGGTAATAGCACTTAATGACAGCTAATGAGAGTAAATGTGAGGGTATGTCATACAGTATATGCCCATGCAGAATTAACAAACTGGCTGGGCACACAAACCAGCATTTCCGTCACATTTCTGGCTGTTGACTAGTGTGCCTGCCGGACACATTGTGAGGTAGGCTGCGAAGCCTTCATTAGCAGGTGTTAATCACAGTGGCCCCTTGCTCCATGGCGGTCTTCTCAGTCCGGGGGGCAGGTAAAGGTCAGAGGCTGACTGGATACCCATTTTCATCCCTTGCGGATTTCAGCCTGTCGACAGACTGACATACAAATGAACCATGACTCATGCAAAAAGGGGACATTTATTAATGAAAACAGAATAACATAGCAAAGCTGTACTGGAAAAGTGGCTATGGAAAAGGATGGATGGATGCATAACAGAATGAACATCTCTCTCTGCTGTGCAATTGTTGTAACAAGTTTTCCATCCATCCACCATCTATACCCACATTACCTGTTCAGGGTTGTGGGGGTTCGGAGCCTATCCCAGGATCTATGAGCACAAGGCAGGGAACAACCCAGGATGGGGGCACAGCCCATCACAGGGCAGATTCACACACCAGTCACCCCATACAGACAATTTGATAACTCCAGTACACCTTAGTATATTTTTGGACTGTGGGGGGAGACCAGAGTACATGCAGGAGGTCCAACAGACACAACATGCAAACCATGGAGAAGAAACAAACCCCAGGCCTAGTGGTGTGAGGCAATTGTGATGCCAAGTTAACTCCTCTGAGCATGAATGAGCAAGTGTAGTTTATCCATGGCATGGAGTTATGTGCAGTTCTGTCAGCATGGGAGTGCAGGCTAAAAGCAGCTAGCCGCTCTCACTCTGCCTGGATGGGAGTGCAAGCTAAAAGCAGCTAGCCGCTCTCACTCTGCCGGGATGGGAGTGCAAGCTAAAAGCAGCTAGCCGCTCTCACTCTGCCGGGATGGGAGTGCAAGCTAAAAGCCGCTAGCCGCTCTCACTCTGCCGGGATGGGAGTGCAAGCTAAAAGCAGCTAGCCGCTCTCACTCTGCCGGGATGGGAGTGCAAGCTAAAAGCAGCTAGCCGCCCTCCTCTTTCACAATCTGGGTGAAAGCAAAAACAGGTAGTCTCTCTAACTCTCTTTCACTGTCAGAGTCAGAGGGCAAACTAAAATCAGCCACTCTCTCACTCTCTTAGGATCTGAGTAAAAGCTAAAAGCAATTAGTCACGCTCGCTGTTACACTGACAGGATCTAAGTAAAAACTAAAAACAGTCACTCTCACTCTGTCAGGATTAGAGTGCAAACTAAAAACAGCTAGCCATTCTCTCTCTCTCTCTCTCTCACTCTCACACACATTCTGAGAAAAAGCTAAAAGCAGCTAGTTGCTCTCACTCTTCATATTCATACAAATAAGCCACAGATGCAGGCTACAGTATCTTTGTGTGCAGGGCTGCATGGAAATCCAATTCCAGCGACACTCTAAATAGCCTCTGTCTGCTTCCTTTGATCTTATGAGAATGGGACATTTTCAAACACTTTAGAGCCTGTGGATTTTATTTCCTCTCCAGCTTAATTCATTTCTCTAGTTTATTATTTGTCTTGTATTTATTTAATACCTGTAAGGCATTTGAGTATCTAAGTGTGACCTCCTGGTTCCTTATTCTCTCATTTATACATAATTTTACCAGAATTAATATAGAATTGCAATTTTATTCCAAATGTTAATGCCAGCTGGACATTAGCTACTCTATAATTGCATCATTAAGGTTTTACTTTTTAAATAAATTACATATCTGTTAATGGTTTGGAATAAAATGGATCATTGAAAAAGTACTTGGATACAAAATTGATTTTTGGCCCAATACTTTTGTTACTTTTTGGCTGCTGTTACTAAATATTAACTTACATTGCGAATGATATTTTACTTCTCGAGTGACAGATGACTATCATGTTTTGGGTCAAATTGACCCATATGGTATAATTAAAAAATAGTCAAATAACTAGAAAATATGGTTTTGAAACGACAGCATTGTATTCCCCAGACAGCACCATCGTCTGCCCCGCCCACCACATACTTACTGCTTGCTCACCAACCGGCACAATTTCTAGAAATAGTGGATGGATCAGCAGGAAATATGAAAGGCAATATATTTGTTTTTACCTGATTGCTGTGAGTCCTAGTTGTGACATGTAACTCTGAAACTACACCTGGTCATTAATCGCACATTACATTTACACGCTAAATTGTAGAATCTTTCCCCTCCAATGTAGACAATTTCCCCAAGTCAGTTTACTTGCACTGCTTTGTGTGTTCTTAATGTACATGTCTTAAAGTGTCATTAATTTTACTCATTTTGAGATGTCTAATTATTTATATGTATTTCTCATTTGCACTCTGATCCAGATTTCCCATGACATGACAGTAAAAACTGTAACAGATATGCTAGCGGATTTGAAGACATGCACTATTTAGACAACTATCATGGCCCAAACCCAACCCTTGAAAAAAACCCTATACCATTATCCCTCCTCCACCAAACTTTACAGTTTGCACAATATAGTCAGGCAGCTAACATCCTCCTGGCATCTGCCACACTCTGACTTGTCCATCAGACTGCCTGACAGAAATGATTCGTCACTCCACAGGACGTTTCTACTGCTCCAGAGTCCAGTGGCGGCGTGCTTTATATCACTCCATCTGATGCTTGGCATTGCACAAAGTGATGTGAGGCTTGTATGGAGATTCCCAGCCATGGAAGTCAGTTCCATGTAGCTCCTGGTGTTTTTGTCCTGGGGTTAATGGCAGATGAAGTTTGGAAGCCTGCAGTTATTGAGTCAACAAAGCTTTGGAGACTTTTACGCATTATGCACCTCAGCACTTCGTGACTGAGTTTCAATTGTTGCTAAATGCTTCCGCTTTGCAATACCACTTACAACTGACTGTAGAATGTCTAGCAAGGAAGAAATTTCACAAATAATGTTATTGCAAAGGTAGCATCCTATGACAGTAGCTCGCTTAAATTCACCAAGCTGTTTCCGAACAACCCATTCTTTCGCAAATGTTTGTAAGCCTGACTGCATTGCTAGGTGCTTGATTTTATACACCTGTGGCAATGGGTCTGAATGAAACACCTGAATTCAGTGATTCAGAGGTGTGTCCCAATACTTTTGTCCATATAGTGCATTTCAAACTCAATGTCACGTCCGGGCGGTGAGTTGACGGTGTGAGGCAGGCAAAATGGAGCAGGCAGGCAGGTATACGGGGTAGAAACGGGGTTTAATCGGGAGGATGCAGGACAGGACACCAAACGCTCACTACAGCACATGACACTACAATGAACGATCTGCGGAAGACTGATACAGACAGTGACTAAATACTAAAAACAAGTGGGAACTGATAGACACCAGGTGGTCACAATCAGGGACTGACATGAGGTAATGAGGGGGGCGTGGCACACACGAGGCTCGGACGGGCGGATCATGACACTCAAGGCCTGCAGGCCACATCTTTACACCTTGAAAAATGATTTTGATACCCTGTTAAAATGGCTCAGGAATAGTACACAAAATGGCTGTAATGGTACACAAAATTTACAGTTTGGAACAAACCTCAGTTTTGAGTTCACAGTTAAATGCAATTTTTGGTACAGTAGGGAAAACTGAATTTTATTTTGAAATAATTCATTACTAAAACTGCAACTACAAACATTTAAGAAGCTCATTGGAGTTTTACTTATACAAAAATGTTCTGCGGGCAGAAAAATACATGTTTGGTTCAGAGAGATAACCAATCAGACTGGAGACTAGGTGGGTCCAAGCAACTACAGGAGGCAGGATCAACCAAGCAGATGTATTGTTTCGGGTTGGCTAGATCTCCCCGGCTTCCCAGACCCTGAGCTCTGTGACCCCGAACAAGGTCAAACATTCAGACTGTGCCAGTGTTTGCCCCATTGTTCAATAAAGCACAAGGCATCTTGCAATTTCGCAAGGGTTCTGTGACAGAATACTTTGCTGACAACATGGATCTGACAAAGATCCAGGCCCAGCTGCAGGAGACTCGTGCCCAGATAGATCAGCTTACTGCTCTTGTTGGGTAGCTATAGCAGGGGGTCATGACAGACACTCCCTTACATCGTCTCCCCCATGTTCTGCAGGGGCCATACCGATTGTGATCCCTGAGTGGTACGGTGCCAACCCCCTCCAGTACCATACCTTCCTTATGTTGTGCAGTCTGTATATAGACCATCACTCAGAGATGTTCCCATTTTATCTCCCCACTAACTGGTTGATCCAGGCTTGGGCCACCATGCTGTGGATGGAAAAGGGCTCAGCTCTGGATTTGGCAGCCACTTTTGAGCAAGCATTCAGGATGGTGTTCGACCATCCCACTGTCGGCTGAAGCCTGGGGGTCTGCCTACTTGATGCCCACCAGGGGGGCCAGCTGGCCACTGAATTCACCCTGGAATTTAAGATGATTGCTGCAGGACTGGACTGGCTGAATTTGTGCCTGCAGATCACATAATGGAGGGCGCTAAATCTGGACCTGCAGGCTGAAGTGGCTTACTGTAGGGAGGTGAGGACCTTTGATGAATACATTTAGCTGTCGATTCTGCTTGACAAATGTCGTGTGAGATTGACGGCAGACCAGTCTCCAGATAGATACCCTGCACTCTGCCGATGCTCCCCTCCATAGAGACAGAGCTGATGCGGCTTAGTCAAGCACCCCTTTCCCCCACTAAGCATGAACGCTGGATGCTGCATGGGCTTTGCTTGTACTGCGGGGGGGGGGCAATACATTCCATCCTTATCTGTTCAGTCCGCTCCCACCCAGAACCCCCGTCCATGACCCAAGTTATACTCTCTCTATCTCCTCCCAGCAGATGATTATTGTGGTTTCCCTGCCTTTGGGGAAAGCTGGGCGATATGGTACTGTTGGACTCAGGCACTGCCAGACACTTCATCAACTGATGCCTGACCATTCATCAACTGATGCCTGCTCCATTCCATTCCCCTCAAACCATTGATGGGACCGCTCTCTGTTCAAGGTGTGGATGGTATGCCCCTTTTTGCTGGTCAGGTAACCCATCAAACTAGCTTACTTCTCCTGGTGTATAACTATCCCTTGTTGAGGTTCCATAGTGGAGAGTCCGCTCCCTCAAGAGTACCTGGACTTTGCCAATGTCTTTAGCAAGTCCTGGGTGTTCAGCCTGCCCCTCACTGTGACCTCAGACTGTGCCATCAATTTAGAGGAAGGGGTTCCAAGACCAAAAGAATGCCTTTATGTGCTGTTCAAACCTGAGGAAGCGGCCATGGAGACATACTTCTGGGAGGCTCTTGCGCAAGGCATCCATCCCTCCACTTCATCAGTGTCTTCTGGATTCTTCTTTGTGATGACCCCAGAAATGATTGAACCGTTACTACAGCGGTGCCCAATCTTATTCGCAATGGGCCGGTATGAATACAGGTCTTTGGGGTAACCTTTAGGTTAGCTGTTCAAACCCCAGTGTGAGGACTCTTCTGCCAATCAGTCCTCTAATTAGTAATCTAATTAGGGAGCTGCAGCGAAAACCCCGCATACACACTGGTCCTTTGCGGATATGATTGGGCACCCCTGCGTTACTAGCAATAGTTACCTCTTCAAAAAGCATTGACCATCCACCAAAATTTCTTAAATTAGCAGTCTGGGTTTAGAGCTCATCATAGAACAGAGACCAATTTTCTGAAGGTGGTAAATGATCTTCTTGTATCTGCCGATCCAGGCTGTGCCTTGCTCCTAGTGTTGTTTGATCTTAGTGCTGCTTTTGATACTATAGATCATGCCATTTTCCTAGACAGGCTTGAACATGCTGTAGGCATAAGGGGAGTGGCACTTTCTTGGTTTAAATATTACCTCTCAGACTGCTATCAGTATGTGAATATAAAAAGTGATTCCTAAGAACATGTCATGGTCAGATATGGAGTGCCAGAAGGTTCAGTATTAGGTCCCTTACTATTTTCACTATATCCTCTTGACTACCAGGGAAAAAAAAATTTCCAATTACTTTTATTTTTCCTTTTTCCAATTGCCAAAGCTCCACCCCTATAAATCTGGTATCATTTTAAAGTCCTGAATGTCCTCTTTAAAGCACAACAGGAGTTAATTAGGTAGCATGCAGGATATGGGAGATATTCAAGTTTACAAATGTCCTCTAGAGAGGACTAATTTGAACTGCTGGTAGTCAGGAGGATATGTTACCTTTAGCTTCAGTTATTCGTAAGCATGGATTTAGCTTTATAAATGATACAGAATAATATATATATATTACCACAAGGGGTTTCAGGAGGGACATGTGGAATGTGGGATGGATGCTTTGCATGGTTGATGGACGATGAACCACAAAGGGGCTAATCACTTTCGCAATGGGAAATGGGCTAACAAATTGCGGCGCTAACTTATAAGACTGAACCTGTAGATGTCCCTGGCATTCAACCAAACCTTCTGTCCTATGCGGAACCTGGGAGCTTGGGATCTGCATCAGTTTGTGTATTTCTCCCTGTGACTATGGGAATGCAGCAGGATGGTCCTACCCAGTTTCCTGGTCTGCTGATAGTGACAAAGAAAATGATGGACTGATGGAACCAAAATCTCCTTCTCCGATGCTGAAAATCAGATGGCAGACCATGCAACTTGAAGACATGGTCCACCAGTAATAGTGCCATCTCCTTAACTGAGGGGAGCTTGGGAACAGGGACAAAATGCATGGCTTTAGATAAGCAGTCAACGACAGTTGGGACCACAGTAAATCCTCTGGAGAGAGGAAGAATAGTCACAAAATAATGATACGTGAGCCTAGGGGCGTCAGGGAATCTCTAGAGGCTGCAACAGGCCTGCTGGAGTGCGGGACAGAGTGCAAGTTGGGCATGCAGCGACATATCCCCTGATGTCCTATAGCATAGTAGGCCACCAGAAGCGCTGTCATAGGAGTGCTCGGGTGCACCCCTGGATGACAAGCCAGAAGAGAATCATATCCCCACTGGAGAACCCATGAGTGTAAAACATCTGAGACGAACAGTCGATTAGACGGACAGCCATCTGGAGCCTGGACAAACTGATGTACAGGCTGAACTGCCTCCTGAACACCCCAGGTCACTTCCTGCAATGAAACGACTCTTAGGCAGGATTGGTCCAAGGCATTCCTCTTGATTCTCCTCTCCAAACTGGCGTGACAGAGCGTCTGCTTTGCGGGTCTTGGACCCCGGTCTGAAAGAGATGAGGAAGTTGAAACAACAAAAGAAAGTGACCATCAAGCCTGGTGGGCATTAAGTCGCTTAGTCGACTGTAAATACTCCAGATTCTTGTGGTCTGTTAGAATCAGAAATGGATCTTTAGTGTCTTCAACTCCCCCAAAGCCAGGCGGACCTCCAGCAACTCATGATTGCCAATATCGTAGTTCCTTTTGGCTGGGCTTAACAAAAGCACATGGATGCAACTTACTGTCCATAACATGCCTCTGGGAAAGAACAGCCCCCACTCCAGTACCTGAGGCATCCACTTCCACTATAAACTGTCTAGATGAAACTACTGCAAAGTTTTTGAAATGCTTGTTGTGCTGCCTGGGACCACTGAAAACAGACCTTAGTGGAGGTGAGTGCTGTGGGAGGAGCAACAATGGTACTTTAACTCTGAAAAAAAATGCTGATAAAAGTTTGCATAACCCAGGAAACGCAGTACCTCCCTCCGGTTGTGAGGTTGGGGCCATTCCGCAACAGCTCAGTTCTTCTCTGGATCCATTCAGACCGACCCCTCCCCAAGAATGAACATGTGGAAGAATGTTGGTGAAACTCGCATTTCTCCGCCTTGACATACAATTTATTAACTAACAGTCATTGGAGCACCTCACAAATGTGTAGAACGTGTTCCTGTTTGGATCAGGAAAAAAAACAGAATGTAATCTAAGTATACTAAGGCAAATTTGTCCAACATGTCCCGAAGGACGTTGTTTATCAGTCCTTGGAATATGGCCGGTGCATTGGTTAACCCAAAAGGCATAACCAGGTACTCATAATGACCAGACGGCAACTCTCTGATGGATAATTCATCCTTTATTCCCTCAGAACGCCCAATATAAAAGGCATCGTATTGAGCCTGCCAATCCCAGCCAGTAGATAATGCTAGGGTCTGAAAAGATATGGCAAAATCAGAAACGGAGAGGTTGCCTTGTCTAACCTGGAGCACTTCGCTGGCTGCTGCTCTGCCGTGGGTTTATCAGTCAAATACCTGGCTCATTTCAAAAACCGGCACAAAAAGACGCCCGACTTCTCATGCAGCGGCTGCCCATTCTCGAGCGGGACTGGTTAACAGAGTTATTATGTAAGCCACCTTATTATGATCCAAAGAGAAGGCTGAAGGTTACAGGCTGAAAATCAGGGAACATTGAGACAGGAATGAACAACAAGTTCCCGGATCGGCATTATATTGAAGGGGCGGAGGCAGGCGTGGTTCGCTGAACAGTGCAATATTGGTCGTTCGACTGGAACCGATCAGCTGTATTTGAGCCGCTGATTCCGTTAACCCGACATGAAATGAATCCAGCGACTCACTGTGACTAAAAAATCACCAAAACTAAATATATGATCATATCAGCTCAATTTTACCTTCACTCCACTGGCTGCCAGTTGAATTTCGTGTTGACTACAAAATACTACTCTTAACTTACAAAGCTCTAAATAATCTAGCACCACAGTATGCGACTAACCTCATTTGCAACTACATTCCGATTTGTACGCTTCGATCACAAGATGCAAGTCTTCTATTAATACCTAGAATAAAGAATGTTACTTTTGGGGGAATAGCATTTGCTCATAAAGCACCACAGTTATGGAACAAACTTCTTATTAGCGTTCAGAATTCAGAAACAATCTCTGCTTTTAAGTCAAGGCTTAAGAATAACCTCTTTAGTCAGTCTTCTGGATACTAAAATTCCTTTTTCTTAAGGTGAATGTAAGAACTGCTCATTTGAGATTAAAGGTGAAAGGGGGGATTGGTGCTGTCACCCTGTCACTCTCACTGATCACTTCTGTTGTTGATGGTAGTTTGACTTGACGCCAAGACTCCTGCAAACCCTCATGTCTGTGCTTCCTACCAGGTCCCCCTTTTATCCAGGCTGCTATAGTTACTTTGGTACTGCAGGGGGTTGGGGTTAGGGCACTAAATCTATTCTCTTACTTCTCTTTTCCGAGCTGAACCCTCATCTGGGCTCATTAGATACCATTATCTGGAACCAACTAGGACTTTTAAATTATATGGACTTGAACTTTTGAACTAATGCCAATGTTAATACATTTTCATGCACCCCGGTCACCCAGAGGAGGATGGGGTCCCCTTCCGAGTCTAGGTTCCTCTCAAGGTTTCTTCCTGCTAGAGGGAGTTTTTACTTGCCACTGTCGCCTCGGCTTGCTTGGTGGGGTTCGGTGTCCTGCATCCCTGGGGTGAAGCCCTATGCTGATGCCCTATGTTGACAGTTCGACCCCCCCATGATGAAAGAGGACCAAGTTTCAGTCCTGCCATCTACCTGTTTCCTGGGCCCAGTTTTCTTGGACTTCAGCGTTACCATTCAAGAGGCCTAATGCTGTAAGCCTGCTAGCCTTCTACAATTCCTTATCACAGACTTGCCTCAATCCCAAGGTAACACAACTATTAATGTACCCTGCAGTGTCAAATTTATACTCCGTGACAAAAAAGTGAAGCAGAAGCACCCAGACGGAGTGGTGCAAATGAAATGAATCTACATGTGGTGAAAGTTCATGTGACTGTATTGCAATGATTATAATATCAGGTCAAACTGCCACACTGCTGGTCCCATGTTGTAACTGACTCTTGAGATCCTGCAGATTGCCACTGGGTCTGAGTTGATGTCCGAGTTCCCACACATGTTCAGTTGGGGAAAGGTCAGGAGACCTGGCTAGCCACTGGAGGACCTCAACATGATGCAGGCAGTCCATAGACACACGTGCTGTGTGTGGACGGATGTTGTCTTGTTGAAAGACTGTACCAGGGTGCTGTTTCAGGAGGAGTAAGACATGCAGATGCAGGATGTCATTGACGTAGTACTGTGCCGTCAGGGTCCCCTGAATCACTACCAGAGATGACCTGAAGTCATCCTTTATGGCTCCCCACACCATGATGCCAGGAGTGACGCCAGTATGTCTCTCCACAACATTGGCGGGATTGGTCATCACTGGGTTGGTCATCACTGAACATGGTACGACGCCACTTGTCATCAGCCCATACCTCCAGCTTGTCTATAGACACCACTCAAAATGCAACCATCTCTATGCTGGTGTTAATGGCAGCCTACACATGGGATGATGAACTCGTAGTTCGGCTGCTGCCAGTCATCGAGACACAGTGTGCGATGATGTGGGTGTTGTAGAGAGTCTAATACCTGTGTTCAGATGGCAGGCGCAGATGTCATGGGGTTCTGTAATGCTTGGCACATAATACGATGATCCTTCCTTCGTGTGGTCTGTCTTGGGGGACCACAACCTTCATGACGTGTGTGTGTGCCCTCACGTGCCCATTGGTTCCAACATCGGGCAACTGTGACATCTGCATGCCCCACGTGCCAAGCAATTGCACGATACAACCACCCAGACTCATGCAAACCTATAATGCGACCCTATCAAACTCTGACTATATATAATGATAATGCTGTCTAATGTGTCTAGGAGGCATCCTCTGTGTCTGGTGACTGGACATGCCAGCTTATTGCTAATTAAATAATTTACATACCCATTGCTGGTCTGCATGTGTACCACATTACATTAAAATCGGACTATTACTTCTGGATGCTTAACTTTTTTTTTGTCACTGAGTGTATGTCAGCCAATCGTGGGCAGTGGGTGGAATCAGAACAAACAACAAGTTTGCCTTGGGGGCCCTGCACTGTGCTGAAATTGCTCAAATAATGTTGATTCCCTCGATTTTGTTTGAAGTATGCTGCCACCTTAAGCATTAGTATTAAGTACCAGTAGTTGCAATTGAACACATTTGCTTAATCTCCTTTGACACGAGACTCTTTTCTATCCACATTGTGCTTGTTCTACACTCCACACAGAATGTGTGAATGTTTGTGCGTGTTCTCTGTTTCTTTGTGTCAATTCTGCATTTGGTGTGCGTGATCTTGGTCTTTCTGTGATGGTTGGGGGATAACAAGTTTGACATACTGCACATTTATTTGCTGGCACCTAGATCCACTGGAGTTACCAGTGGGCACTTACAAGCTGAGGGTTGCACACTGAGGTCACCTCATCAAGGTTGTTTGTTGCTCTCTTTGTGGAAGCTTCATCCGGGGGTGATTTTTGGCTCCTTGATGCATTTCTGCTCAGTGAGCCCCTAACGAGGACATTCTCACCATTACTGGGGAGGTACAGTAGAGCAGCACCGGCTTTGGCACAGGTGGGCGTCGCCGCACGGCATCACCGCATCTGGACATGCTCGGTACCTGGCTTCAGCCTTTTTGTTTCTGTTCTGCTCCCAGGCAGTCCGGCCGACCTCCGGATCGGTCATGCGTGAGGGAGCAGCCTCCCGTCATGCTGCCATCTCCTGGCCCTTTTGCTTCAGGTTTAAATGATACTTGAGACGGTCCTTCAGTAAATACATATTCCGTCCACGACACAGGCTGCCCAGATTTGGAAGCCAACTTCCTGGTTAGTCTGGTGTCGGCTGGTGGGTGACAGGACAGCGCCGTAGGAGTGGGATGCGGCTTCTGCCAACTGTAAGGGAGAGGAGCCCAGCACTGTCCATAACAGTGTAGGATGGGCCCGACCACATTCAAGGGCTCTGTTATGACAGAGTGATCACAATGAATCATCATAAAGATAATGTGAAATGATTGCAGTGTCATGTCTGTGTGAGAAATCGTCCTTCCATTTGCATTCTATAGACAAGCAGCTGGTGCCCAGTGATTTGTGGACTCCAGCTAATTTTATCAACCGTATGATTGCATGTAAGTCAGTGTGATCAGGTGACTGAACTGCCTGCCCCCCCCCCCCTTTTTGGCAATGCCCAGTGTGATGTTATTTCATGTTTGAGGTATGAGCTTCAAATGTTGATTGGGTGTCACGGTTCTGAGTAGCTGCAAATCATGTCGGCCCTGATAGCGTCTTGATTTCACCGGAAGCTAAGAAGCTGCATTGGCCTGCTTGTGATGACAAAGATCATTCTGTCTTTCCATACTCATGTCACCATATCCCTGTGTGCTGATGTCGTCCCATTGTTTTCGCCTGATGCAGGCACAGTGGAGGCAGATTCGCCATATCCAGTGAATCACCATGAGAAGAGACACACTGTCAAAATTGTCAGTGTCTTGTATCGATGAAACGTTCTGGGCACATGAAGGCTCCTTCTCTTTGTCACTATCAGCACCCAGAATAACACTTCATTGACTGTATATCGTCTGTAACTCATTTCTGAGTGTCTCTCTGAACCATATGCCAGGGCGAAAATGATGAGGACAAAGCTCCGGAACATTCTTTTTAGACACTCAGATATTTATAGAACTGCGATTACTACTACTCAAAATGCAAAATAGAAACAACAGCAAAGGGTTATTACTGAATTATTTTGGATGCTTTAGAACTTCTTATCCACGGCACTTTGTACACTAATAATGCATAGGTATTCTAAATCACAGCAATTCTGAGCACTCCCAAAAATAAAGAAAGGTATTTTATCTTACTGAAAAACATGGTAATGGTGTCAAATTTAATGCCTGAAGTTGGTCAAACTGACCTGAAACATCAAAGAGGGTCAAATGTGGCAGAACATTCTCATATTAGCAGGTTTTTGCATGAAGTGTTCAACGATTTCATCAAATACAAACAGAATAGTTTTCAGAACCCTCCAGGTAAACATAGAGGTGTATTCAGTAGATCTCCAAATTCAGTTTGTTCTTTTGAAAATGAGCACAATTTAGTTTCTACTTTGTCAAACAAGGCATGTAATTGATGTCAATAACATGTCCTCCCTCAGTCCTGACTACTACTGCGCTAAAACAATTATCAAATTGCTCTCAGAGATACTGGGTGACTCCCTCGGTGATGGTTGTGTGTCATGGTATTTACCAGCAACACAGTATCATATGTGATGATCAGATGTATCCCATGAATGATGCGAAAGTGCTTATACAGGCAGATCCCCCAGGGTATCCCCAGAGTATTGAGAACTTTCAACTTAGAAAAACTTGTGCTTACGAACAAACTGCAGTGAAGCCTATTATATCAGAAATTCTGGGTAAATGCAATGGTTTGTAATAATGGACACACGCTGGGAAAAACACTGCATGGCTTTAGCTGTTTGTCCACTCGAGGTATAGTATAGTTACTTTTATTATTACTGTATTACTATAATTCATTGTGTTTAAGATGTTTAAGAAGTTTAAGATGTTTTTGTGTAATTGCAAGTGGATTTCAAGCATTTATATGCATAGAAAGGTAAACTATATACTACAGTATAACCTTGGAACTCAAAAGCCCCTTAACCAACTCACGACCAACAGGTATGGTGAATTTTTTCCAACTAGCATCTCAACCGAAATCTTGGAACTCGTCCGTTCCTGCTAGAGCTTGTATGGGTTGAGATGGATTCGACTCTACCAATGCGGGCCTTGAAGGGGTTGGTCTAGAAACATCTAGCCAGAACTCAAAAACTCGAAACACGACAAAACAAAACAGACCTGCTAAAACGTATAGGTAGATAGCTTTTAAATAGGCAATCATTTGGGGGGTAAAATTCATTTACATGATTTATTATAGGAAAATTCGGCCTTCTTGAACAAACTTAGTTTGTGTTCCTGTACCTGTTCTGACTTACAAATTTGACTAAAAACAGACATAGGCAACAGATCTCATTTGTAACCTGGGACTACCTGTATATGTTTGCTTATTTTGAGCAGACTTGAACTAGTTGCTTGGCTTACAAAGAGCTCACTTTTTCAGTATGGATTCTGCATTAATGCTGCCTGAAACGATGATGCAACTGCGCCTGGAGCCCTGCAGGGGGGGCACTTCCTACAATGTGTAACCGACAGCTGATGGTGGCCGATATTGGGGCGTACGGCTAGGAGATACACAGTGTTGGAGGGTGACAAGAGAAGACCAAGCTCATCTTGGAGATCTCCAGGGTGAGGACTTAAAAAGTTATGGAGTTTCAGAAAGGTGTGGGGGAGAAGGGTAGCCATATACATTTCTCAGCAGGAGGTGATCGTACAGTCATTTCTTGTAAAATGGGTACAAGATTCGTGACAAGCATGAAAACCATTAACATGAAGTTCTATATTATTACTGGACTCTCTCACAAATCTCTGAGAAAGTCATTTTGCAGTCATGAGACACTGAATCGTTCAAATAATGTGTATCAGGTATTTGACCTACCACACCAGCAACCCCCCCCCGCCACACACACACACATCCATTTACTGGTGAAATTCGGTAAAGGCATGGCAGTGAATCCATCTGAAGCTTATTTACCATTCAATATGTTTCAAAATGTGATCCCAGGCTGGCTTCTTATATGCTGGGGTGCCTGATGTTGATCAGACACCAGAAAGTCCCCATCAGGGGGGCAAGATAATGCACAAATGACCACAAGACACACACACACACACACTGACATACACACACACACACAGACACACACACACACACGCACATGTAGGGTAAACATATCCTTATGGGGACCGCTCATTCATTTCTATCTGAAAAATGC
>JABFEB020000020.1:10336532-10353935 GCA_019775895.2 Stomatorhinus ivindoensis | reverse complement strand
TCATTCCCCGCCTTGAGCCCTGCGATGGGCTGGCGCCCTGTATTGGGTCATTCCCCGCCTTGAGCCCTGCGATGGGCTGGCGCCCTGTATTGGGTCATTCCCCGCCTTGAGCCCTGCGATGGGCTGGCGCCCTGTATTGGGTCATTCCCCGCCTTGATCCCTGCGATGGGCTGACGCCCTGTCCTGGGTTATTCCCTGCCTTGAGCCCAGATAGGGCGAGTGCTTCATCTTCTCTCAGTATGTATTCCTGCTGCATGACTGGCATCTTCTGCAGTGAACAGTCCCACTTTATGCCATGCTGATGTGCGCCATTAATGATGCTGAGTAACAATGAGCCTTAATGGACACATGAGCGCTGAGAGTTTTTTCCTATTTGACACAACCCTGTTTTTTTCCACATTGGTTCTTCGCTCATGAACTTTGATTGCATGTCACCCCTAAATGGCCAGCAAAATTTTTGTCTAAAATGAATTATTTCATGGTTTCCCAGTTGATGCAGGAGTATTTTTTATTACTTTTTTTGCTTTTCCAAATGGCATGGAGCATACAGCTTTGGGCATTCCTGCAACTCCAAGTAATCAGATGGTGATTAGCTATTTTATTCACAAAGAGCCAAATGTGACCACAGACACCCACGATAAGCTTAAAATTTGTCATAATTCACAAGGAAAAAGAGTGATGAGAAAATTGGTTTACCTGACAGTGTACCTAAGAAAACTAATACAGTCTGCCATATCTGGGCCGTATGATCACTGAAATCATTGAAATCACTGAAATTTGTCGGTTTTATATTTAATTACTTGGACCTAATCACATGTGATTTGGCCACTAGTGACACTATACTTGACTTGGACTGGAGGTGCAGTACCACACTTGTAGGAAGTGGAATGGCAGGTCCAGACTGGTGGAGAGCCTGGCTTTGGTGAAACGGTCTCCTTCTAGTACTTCTGAACAGAAGCTGAGCTGGCAAGCAGGCAGAACCGTCTGACAAGGGAACAGATTCAGACCCCTGCTTCAGGTGCTGTGACAAAGGACCGAGGGTTACAGTGGCAGGTGTTTGGTGCCACAGACACCATCCTGTGATCTGGTGACTTGGTTTTCCCTCTCATATGCAGTTTTACATAAATCAATTTTCCCTCCACCAGTGGCCTCTACTACGAAGTGGGGTTACTAACTTATCGGGGTAACTTGTCGAATTTAAGGTACCACAGTTTAAATGGACTTCATATTCATTCACTTACATTTTGCCCAGACTACCTTAAATCCGACAAGTTACCCCGATAAGTCAGTAACCCTGCTTCGTAGTACGGACCACAGATCTTATTGTTATTCAAAGTAAGCATATATCTGCAATAGCTTATGGGTAAACTGATTTGTTAACACATTTCTAAAATTATACTTTCATTATTGACACAGTTGATGTAATTGTGCTGTGCTTGTGGCATGATTTGGTTGTAGATGTTTGGCTGTAGATGTTTTGTACATCACCGTGCCAAAGAGACTGGCAGCTCCGCCCTGCAGTGTAATATAGGACAGGAAAATGGGAGCCATCACAGGGATCCAACCGCAAAGATGGGAAAAAGTGCAAAGAACTCAAAGTCAGCACTCTAAGTAGATGATATAGAGGCAGACAGCTCTTGTTATTGACTAGTATTTATGTTACTCAGTATCTTGAGTTGTTAAGATTATTACATTAAATGTACTTGGTGTAATGCAGTTTTTTTACTATATTTCTAGCTATTAGAGATGTGGGAGCAATATGTCTGCGTGCAGAGGTCAGCATGTCCAGGTTGCCTGTGTCTCCATCTGTCTGTTGAAACAGCTCCGGTTTCTCTGCGTGTCCTGAATCTCTTTCTGCCAGCAGTGTAAAGAGGATGAAGCCAGCAAGGGTACAAAGAGGCCAGCAAGGGAACAAAGGGGCCAACAAGGGTACAAAGAGGCCAGCAAGGGTACAAAGAGGCCAGCAAGGGAACAAAGAGGCCAGCAAGGGAACAAAATGTGTGAATGGTTTTTATTTACTTCCAAACAGGTACAAAAAACCCTAATTATATAAAAAAAACTACTGAGCGTCAAGACAAAAGCTGCTTGCTGGCCAGGCTATAGACAGAGAGGAAACTGGTTCCCATAAAGTCAAAAAACAGGTATTCATCTTGTTTTGGGGAGATTTGGTCCCCACAAGGTAAGGTATTTCTGGACCACACACACATGCACATGTACACACACACACACACACACACACACACACACAGTTTTGTAATTATATTTACAATATCGAAGCCGTTCTTCTTAGAGCTACACCACATTGCCAAACTGCAATGATTTCTTACTATTCAAGACACAGAGAAATTGATACATGCCTTTGTATCCAGTAGGTTAAACTACTGCAACGCTCTGTTATCTGGGAGCATACACTGAACACTAAATACCTTGCAGTGTATTCAAAATGCAGCAGCTTGAATTGTCACCGGGAGCAGGAAGTTTGAACACATGACCCCTTTAGTTTCCTCTATTGGCTTCCTGTTAGGTTGAGGACTGACTGTAAAGTTCTCCTAATTATATATAAGGCACTTAAAGGTCTAGCTCCCGCCTACCTGACAGAATTACTTCAAGTTTACAAGCCGTATCGTCCACTCAGGCCACAGAATGCAGGTTTCCTTGTCATTCCACATATATAAAGTGAGAGTGGCAGTAAAACATTCTGCTACAGGGCTCCTATGTTGTGGAATTGTTTACCAGCTTATGTTTGGGATGCCAATGCGGTCTCAGTCTGTAAATCTCGATTGAAGACATATTACTTCAGTTTAGCTTACCTGCAACCTAACGCACTGTAACTATGGCTGCTGGTGTGGCCGTACATCTCATTTTTATCTACTATGCTTGTCCATTTATACGTAAGTGTATGTTCTGAACATCCATGCTCTCTGCCTTCCCACATGACTGGATGGTGCCTGGGTTGGGCACCATCTGAGCTGGAGTCCTGGTTCAGTCCCATGGAGGAGTGACATAGCGTATAGGACCTATGAACTGTATCATCGTGGGTGCAGCCGTCAGTGCCACCCTACACAGGCCAGTGTGGATAAGAGATTCATTGACTTGTCTTGATCCTTAATCACAGCTTACACCTAGCTTTTACGAAGCATGTCCACTCTTTTCTCTTTTCAGAAATGTCAGTATGCGCGGGGGGGGTTGGCCAGCGAGTTGACCTTGGAGCCCCCGAGGATTTTTTTCTCCTTACCTGGGAGTTTTTGGTTCCTCCCCTCCGTTGTCTTCTGCCTTTCTTTATTTTATTTCTTTCCTTCCTTTCTCCCATTCATTCTGTATCTCTAGTAAATAAACACTGAAATCCACATTGTCCCATTTTTGCTATTTTATTATAGTTCATGAAATTGTAAAATGTGTAGAGAAAAGGGGCATTTTACCTCTTCTTGTGGTATTCCAATCTTTGCAGGGATTTTCACTCTGGACGATAGGAAAGACGCATTTTACCACCATAACTTCAAATTCTGAACATAGAGGAAGGTGCGGGCGGGGGGCCCTGCGGCGGGGGGGTCCTGTAGAAGCGCACAAGACAGAATCAGAAACACCCAATCTCTTTCCTTCATGGTTTTCACCTTAGGCAATTGTGACTGTGTTTCTCTGTGGCTTGTTATGAAATTCAAGGTCCCAATAAAATCAACAAATTTTGATTTCAAAGGAACAGGCGTTTTACACCCCAGAATCCACTAAAACTGAGGCTGAACATAAACCATCATTTATGCTTACCGGCGAGTCCACTGTGTAAATGCAGACAAATGGGATATGGGTTCGACATTAAAGGAACATTAAAAATTATGGAAATGGTTATGAAAGATGATAAAATACTCTGAGGACTGAATACTGCCGTAGGTGCATGAAGTTACATTTAAAACAAAACGAAAAAATACCTGTATAAGATATTTTTGTCATGTGACTGTACAGGAATGTGCAACTGCAGTTTATTTGTCTCGGACACTTATTGCCCATGACAGTCTGCCATGCGTCACATGTGCTCAGATTCGGAGTGTCATCTGCTTGCACCATGAGTGCCCCAACACAGGAGGCTCGCTGGGGTGTCCATGAGGCAGGTGCCAGCCGTCAACCTCCATCATCAGCCACCCCCCCCCCCCCACCAAAGCACGCGTTAAGCAGCCGTGACATGGCAACACAGGGCCAGATGATGCCTGCCAAGAGTCTATGCAGAAGCAGCCTTCAAATGCCATACACATGAGAATCTTCAGCTATATGCAAATGAACATCCAAATGGAAGCTAATTGGCATTATGCTGCCTAATTGATTTGTGAGATTAGCTTCTTTTGATTTATGTGATTATACCATGATTCCCATCTTTATTTTGGCCCTTGCATTTATTACTGTAGTGGTGAAGTCCTCAACTATTGACCAAATTACATTTTATATGTGAACGTGCGTTCTCTCTTTTCTTTAAACTTGTAAATGTAAATGTTTATTTGTAGAATAATTTTTATTTATTTGTTTCATTTCATTCATCTTAC
Source organism: Stomatorhinus ivindoensis (assembly GCA_019775895.2). Classification (NCBI taxonomy): domain Eukaryota; kingdom Metazoa; phylum Chordata; class Actinopteri; order Osteoglossiformes; family Mormyridae; genus Stomatorhinus; species Stomatorhinus ivindoensis. The sequence continues at coordinate 10,349,406 of JABFEB020000020.1, read as the reverse complement.
TGCATCCAGTGTTATTTTTTTTACTCCTGGTTTGAGTACTTTGGTTTACTGCATTAATAGTTTTGCACGTAACGACCAAAAATGCTTATTTAAAACTGGAAGATTTTATTGCAGTCATTAGATGGAAATTGGGAGAAATTTCATGCATTTACTATTTTACATACAATAAAGTGAACCTAAATTCTTTTAGTACATGATTTTACGGGGAGTCATGCATAGTACGATTTTGCACATACTATTTAGTCCATAATTTCAGAGATATATATATATATATACACACACACACACATATATATATATATATATATATATATATCCTCCTGAGACCCAAGGAAAAAAAGTGTCCTTCAATTTTAGGTTATTTGTCTTTGGGGGAAATAAGACATCTTACAATTTAGATTTTTTCAAATATATTTTTATTTTTATGTAAATAATATGTTTTATTATTATTATTATTATTATTATTATATAAAGATAGCTTTACACAAATCTTTGATACATAGATCTGTAATATTTTCACTTCAAATTCATTCTCCCAGCTTGGTGAGCCTGTCTTCCTCTGACACTGACAGTCTAATTTCCAGCGTGAAAAATATGGTGGCAATATTCTCAGATATCTGAGTGGTGTGCTGGCCTAAATGATTATGTTCATTTTAGTTCAGGTCATATCCTATCATCTCTGATGTGTTACAAGGGTTCATAATATGTACTGCAGACTATAGAGCCTCAGTACCAGCACGGATCGGTTCGGGGTCGGATCGGCTCGGGGTCGGATCGGTTCGGGCTCGTCTGACAAAGAACCAGCAGCGGAGTCTCACGCCTCAGATTCTCCATCAGAAGACAGCTTTCCATGCAGAGCGGGCAAATTGGCATGAAATTCAATGAAACTGTGACTTGCATGGAATAACAAACCACAGCACTCGGCGGAAACACTGATAAACACTTCTGCACACAGGTTGCCAGGCAACTTGGTCCTCACTACTGTAAAGAGGGTTGGGGTCTGTTTGGGTCAGTAGGGTTCTATGAGTGGGCACTTTTTTATATAAGGGGGCAGCCATGAATAATAGACAGACTCATGCAAATCTCTTTATAGCTCTCTGTGCCTTTCTGTACGTCCTGCCTGTGCTGCAGGGAGGCAAGAAAGAGCTGCAAGGACAGTTCTTTGTCAAACTCACCGGAACTCAAGTGAATAAAGCCACGTGACTCTGCAGCAACAAGCAAGCCGAATGCTACATTTACCTTTTCCTCAGTCTGAATTTGTGATGCACTCTCATGCATTAAATCTCCCAAACCAGCTTCACTTATCATCACCCAAGTACCAAAGGACCAATCTGACTTCAATTTCTAAGAACAGATACAGAAAGTAATGTTGTACCCAAAGTTATATAGGAAAGTTATAAACGTTGTATCCAAAAAGTTAGAAATGCTGTATCCAAAGTTATATAGGAAATTGTAAGACTTGCTTTGAGTGGGACAGTGAATATAGTCATGTGACATTGGTATGGAAGAAAGGAAAGGAAACTTTGGGTATGGACATGGCTTTATTGAAATGGTAGTAAGTCACAACGATGAAGGAGAGAAAGAAGAACAGAAACTGATCTTAAATGATCGGAAACAGGTGACGTCGGTTGAAATAGCTTGACACGTGACCTTGCCCCACCCTGAAGACCCATGCTCTGTCCATCGTGCTGGCAAACTTTTTGACTGCATGTCTGTAAATGAATAAGAACATCATTTATTGTTAAAATAATAAGCCTATTTAAATTTCTTTAAATGTTGTTTTTGAATGCAGTTAAAACCTTAAATGTTTTTTTCTTCCTATGGCATGGAGGCGCACTCTCTGCTGAAACTGTAAAAATATGGCAGAAGGTGGGGGATTCCGATGGTGTGGGCTGCTCCCCGCGGCTCCCCTTGGCAGCGCGTCAGCGGAGCGTGCGCTCGGGTCGGCGCTCTTAATGTAGCGCTTGTTAAAAGCGAACCTCTGTTCGTGTCATTGGCAGAGCGGTGGCTGACAGATGGCCGCGATCCCCTGCACTGTCAAACAGACCTCGAGCCCCACGGGTCTGGAAGCTGATCTTTTCGCCTGGAGGATGGGCAGCGAGCAACAGCGGGCAGGTCAGTGCTCTGGAGATGCGTGCAGAGGTGGGGGTTACAGTAGACACTCACTGTACTACAGGCACGTGAGAGCGTCGTGTTTGTGTACCCAGCCACTGATCACTGTTACTTCGTTGCCAAGAACATAAGAACAGGTTAGGTAAGAAAAAGACACTCGATTTAACCAAACAGATAAATTTGGCATCGCTGAGGTCGTCTCTGTCCTGTAAACCAGGAGTATTGTTAGTAATATTAACAAATAATATCTGTGTAACACAATAATGACTGATTTCCCCTCACAGGGAAATTACAGCTCTGTAGCCTTTGCGAAATGCACAAGTTTGGGAAGAAACATTCCAAACACGGGAACTCGGCCATGGGAAAAGGCGCCATGCAAATTACGAAATAGGTGATCATCTCCATTACGTTAAGTTGTTTTGATAGTGTTAAGCTGGCATGAGACTGGACGGATTGCACTTAATTGACAATATAAATTGCACTAAATTGCACATAATTTATTCATGATGTGACTGTGGCTTACTTTGTGGTCAAGAAGCATTAAAGGCTTACTGTATGATACAGTGCAGTAAACGTTGATGTTTTTAACTTAATCTGGGCCAAGGGGGATATCTTGACTATTATCAGTGACGTGATGTAAATTCCTTTTTTTAAACCACTTCAATGATCAGTTTTATATTTCACTGCTGTGAACATGACAGCAGACAGTAAGAAAGATTATTTTTATTGTATAGTATATATTTATATATGACCATATATTGTATTGTGTAATGTTTTTCCCCTATAACATGTACTGTGCTGTTTTGTAATATTTTTTCATTACAATTGTCCTGTGCTTTCCCCATCATATAGGGCTGTGGCAGAGCCGCTCATCTTACTGCCAGACATCTACCAGCCCTAACTTTAACCATAAGTAATCAAACAAAATACATTTGGCATTTTTAGTTTTTTGATTGCAATAATGGATTTTTATAAAATTATAAAAATTGTCCCCACAAGGTAAAAAAGGTTTTTATCACACACAATGTAATGTATACCTGCAACAAACACACACACACACACACACACACACACACACACTGCTTGGTATATCTCTGTAGGGACTCTTCATTCATATGTATTAGGAAACCTCCAATTAGAACATCATCACAACCCTAACCCCTACCCAGCCCCAACCTTAACTATAAGCAACCAAACAAAATATGAGACTTTTGGCATTATTTGTTTTTTGATTGCATTTACAGATCTTTGTGGGGACCTGAAAAATGGTCCCCACAACATCAAAACAACCGTTTTTTGTTACATTGAGGGGGACATTTGGTCCATGTAATGTTATATAAGCATAATCCAAACACACACAGACACACACACACACACACACACACAGACCTGTTCTCATATCTTTGTGGGGCCACCTATTCATTTCTATAGTCAAAACCAAAATCCCAACAATGAAGACATTAATCTCTACCCAACTCTAATCATACAAAACACAAGACTTTTAGGCATTTTTAGTTTTTTGATTGCAGTCACAGATTTTTATGAAATAGTCCCCACAACATCAAAATAACAGGTTTTAAATCTACCCCCGACACAGACACACATCAGTTATCAGAAAACAATGCACTGGTTTGCCATGCATATGTTCTGAGCCTGAGAAGATCTGTTATAGTTAAGGATTCATGTTGATTGTGCTGTATCAGGAAAATACAGTGCTGGTAAGCTTCATACACATTAATATATAAGCCTTCTTCTTCTTTATGTGCAGTGTTATTACATCATAATATTTTATTTCAAAGTGAATTAGCTCGTTGATATTCTTAATTTAAATATTTAGTTTGACGTGCTGAAATTTGCCCGGTGTACAGAGACCTTTATGAAAGTTTTTTTTGTACAGTTCATCTTTATTGTGAATGATAATGATGGAAAATTCTTCCATAATATGGATTTTTTTCATAACTGTTAAATTGCCATTGATTGTATGCACCGCACCTATATAAAAGGTATTATTCCTGGTACTATAGAAATTAGGTGGTTTTGTCCAATTACTATATCCACCAGGTAGGGTGGTTATTAATATATAATGATTACCTAAAACGATATCTAGATTTAAAAGTAGAAGAGAGTACAAAAATGTTTTGTTAAAGTGAGGAAGCTCATTATTTCAGCCTCTTAGCTGGAGAAACTGTATTGATCTATTTCTGCATCTCTTCTTTACTTTAAACAAATGACCTATGAACTGGTCAAACGATGGGGGGCAGCCTCTGAAAATCCTGCCAGTCCACATACTAAATAACACATTTCAGGCCTGCACACAGGATTATCTCAAACGACAATTCGCTGCATTATTGTGGCTGCAGAGCCTTCCGGATGCAGCCGGCCGTGTGTCTCCTGCCCCCTCGATCCCTGCCTGCTTCTCCCTTCGGCACATGAGCACCAACCCAGCTCACTTCAGTATGACTGGCAGATTTCCTTCTTAGTATTTCTGACATTTTGGAAACCCACAAATTGAAAATTAAGAGGAAAACTCTTTTGATGCCTGGTTAAAAAAAAAAAAAAATTTTACTTCCTGCAAACTGACCAATGCATGTAGTATTTCATTGGAACTTTCTTTGTAATTTTTCTTTTATTATTTTGTGCTTTCTCAGCCAGGGTAATATGACAAATTCATCCAAGCGTATCAGACACTTGCAGCATACAGTACATTCAAATTACCTCAGCTGTAACATTACACCACAGAAGTTATATAGGAAATTATCCATTATGACATGGTTTTCAACTGTTCTCTTTGTTCAGATTTTCATTTATTTCTATTTTAAACTACACAATTGGTGCCAGGCTTTCAGAAGCTCCGAGATTGCATCTAAGCAAATATCTCAGTGCAATGGGTATACACTGTATAGGCTCCATCGGACTTTGTCACGCAGAAAAGATCGTAGACCTCTGACGTTGACATGCAACATTCCTTATGTGTGCATTATGTTCTGGAAGCAGACAGAGCTTGTTAACCACTTCAAAGGACAATTTGTCCCAGAGAATCTTGGGAGGTCCAGCTGATGGAGTCTCCTGCTAAAAGGTCATTGGCCTCCCACCAATGCCCACCATCAGAAGACAGTCACAGGGGAGTAGTCTGTCAGTACATGACAGGCCGGTGTGGTCACATTCGGGGGTGTACTGCAGAATCCACCCAGAATGATACGCTTTCATGGCGCCCAAAATCTCTAGCAGCCCCCTGGATGATTAGCCAATGATGTGGCTGGGGTCATGGGTTTGTATTCTTACGAAGCTCATCGATGCAGGCTGATATGGTCAAACGTGCCTGAAAATATCCTCTTAATGGTTTGCCCGTGAATTCAGCTCACAGGGTGGTCATTTATGCTCCCTGATTTTGATTCCGAAAACCTTGAAAGCAACTATGCTCGTAATTACAGTTGAAACATTTATCTTTCTCAAGATAAGGTAAAATGCTCTCAAGGTTAAATTACACCCTTTCAGCATCTGAAGGGATTTTCTTAAGTTTTTTTTTTAATCGCATAACACGGGTTCAAGTTCTGTTTCTAAATCTTTATTGGCTCCTAGCTGCAAATTGAGGAGAAGAGCTTTAATTATTTAGTGCAATTTTACAATTTTGTTTTACAATTGTAAAATTGCACTAAATAATTAAAGCTGTTCTCATTTGAGCCCTACAGTCTATTTAACAACAACTGAATTTCACACCTACAATCTTTAAAACAATAATCAGATTTACAGTTAATGGGGAAAAAACGAACAAATCAAGTAGTTGAGAAGAAAACGGGGCTTTGTTGATGAAAAAGAAAATACTATTATAAATGCACATTCTTGCAACGTCAGCACAACATCTAGAGCTGAAGAAGCTCTGTCTTCATATAATGAATGGAAAATTATCCAGCGTTTCTATGTCTGCGAACAGAAATATGTGCATTTTAGTTGATTTCCGTACATCGTGTATCGTTGTCCTACATTTTCTTGCTCATTTTATGGGTTGTATTCCCACTCGGGTTATTTTATGCCTTCTCCCCTTTGTCTAAAGAATTTATTTGTAGTTTGTTTTGCTTTTGTTTGTTTAATTAATCACGTAATTAATTACAGTTTTATTATTTCCCGTTAAACCAATTAAATACATGAAGTGAATGTGAAGTGAGGCGCTCCAAATGGTAAGATCACTAAGTTATTGAATTGATTACAATGCAATCTATAGCCTAATTATCCCGGAACGAATCTAAAAACCATAGCTAGTTTTAGTGTCATAAATAGCATATGAATATACTAATAACAATTTTCACTGATTCACGATCTTCTAAAATCGGATTAATTCGCTAAATTACGTCTTTTCGTCCCATATCGTGTACTGCGAGTTATTTAGCACACCTAACGTAAATGAGATCTTTGTGCTCGTGTCAGTTATGCTGCTAAGCGAATAGTCAAATCTGTTTAAATGGACCTAATCACAAACCTAATATTTGAGAGTGTTCAGATAGGAGCGCAATTCAATGGATATCGTATAGATGATATTGTCACCCGTCCAGTCACTGACGCTCCTTGGCAGCTCAACGGTCACAAAAACCTGTAGATCGTTTATTACCGCGTCACTCCAGATGAAGGTGACATTGATTTTTTTTAATAGTATTGTCTATATTCGCCACCCATTTGTTCCAGAAGATCAGCGATGACTCGCCGCTTATTATGATTCGGTGCTTGGAGTCCACGCTGTCATGCAATATCACTAAGAGAATTTAATAGAACGTACAAGCGCGCGCAGACATGCACACAATCGCACATTTATGATGTATAGAAAATTGATGTTAAGCCTACATGGCAAACTTAATGTATGGGTAATATTACTGAAAAAGCCAGTAATACAATGGGTCCCTGATTCATTCACGGTCGTTGTTTACTCTCCTTACACGCAACAAATTCAACCCGGTTTTCATCGATTTGTGTTTAAAAAGACTAAGTAAATCAATGCATAACCAGGATTCAAAATTTAAATTAATTCATCCAGTAGCCTACATCTCCCCTTGTTGATCGTTGCGACTTGAAGCTTCCTAAACTAGTCACTGTCCAAACGCCACACCCTCTGAAATGCAAACGTCAATGCAAATACTGAGAAAAATCAAACCCGCGCTGCCTCCAGTCTCCCCGGAAATCTCCAACTTCCACCGGCGGAGCGTCTAGCCTTTGATCGCTAAAAAGAGTCGTTTGCGGGTAACAGGAGCACTGGCAAGTGCAGCCACTGATTCAAAGGCATTACATTTCATAACCGGTATTATAGGACGGTTTGCATATAGGACGTATGTATATATATATTGTCAACGGCTTTTAGCGCATTTTCTTTGCCTTTTTAGTGCCTGCTGACGCTCACTACGATTTGCTCTCTTTGCTGTTTTGCAGGTGTGTCACTTTCCAATCTGCCCAGTAGGTGGGACTTGAAGCCAGGAGCTCGCACTTCTCCTTTCCGCGTCTTTTTTTTCCTCGTTTTTTTCCCTCCCCCTGCCGCTGTTCCTGCGAGTCCTACAGCTGTGTGTGAACAGCCAAGTGCCAGGCGACTAACGGCAACAGACGACGGGGGTAAACCTATACCATGAGGTCGCGAGAGGAGGACGGAGCGGGAGTATTGATTTTGCAAGCCTTTCTGTTGTGACGGAGTATTGTTCAACTTGTCGGCTTCTGAAATCGGACATTAACGGCATTGGTATTAATCTGACATACCTCCACACTGATTAATGCTCACATAATCACACGCACAGGCACGCACACACATATCCAAACTCGACACTAACATCCCTAATTCTTTACTAACGCAGGACATCAGACCCCCTTTTAGCTCGGGAAACATGGATGTATCGTTCTTTACACTCCGAATCTGTTGGTGGAAGGTATTATTTCTCTTGAGCATCTTCCAGGACTATCTGAGCTCCATGCTGGACTGCCCGCCGACCTGCATTTGTTCTCCAAGCGAGATCTATTGCAATAAGTCCGACAATGGGAAATTCTTCCCTTTGCTCGCTCTGCAAGACACCGTGGGCAATGGCAATAACAGCAACAGCATCCAAGACCTGTTCAAGAACATCACGTCCATGTAAGTCTTCATAAAGTAAATGCCAGTGCTGCATTCGGTCTGTAGGGGCATAGATTTTAATCCAGCTCCTTAAATTCGCATGCGTTTCACAGCACAGCATTGTTTTTTCATTTTACCGCCTTTAAACTTGCCTTAATGCTTTCAAAACGTTAAAGTGGTTCTCTGGTTTTCCTTTATTAATGTAAAGTAGCACAATACCTCTCTGCTATTTTAGTATGGTACCTCGAGACAGAATAGTCTGTGCTCCACTACAGCGAGACAGTTAATGCACATATTCATAAACACACACACACGCACACATTCACATAAATATGTATAAATATATGTCTGGGCGAATATACCTGTTGTGTAAATGGCTTCGTGTATATTTTCGAATGAGTAAATAATGGTCGCGTATCCCTTCTTGAAATGGAGAGTACAATACAATAGAGGAAACCATTTCCCACCGAACTTAACTGGCAAAAAGTAAATAACGCATCTTGCCATTTGACCAAGAGATAATTCAAAATAAACCCCAGAAAAAGGTGCATCCAGTCACCATATTAATGTTAATTACTAATTACTTGTGGCTATTAATAGTGGACTCTAAGTAATTTTGGCGCAAGCTATAGTGCAATATATATATATATTGAATCAAAGGGACGGCAGGTCGTGACATAGATGCGTCTTGTGCTCTAAACACCGTTTTCAGCTCTTAAAGTCCTCTTAAATGTAGATTGGCAACATTTGCCCACGCGATATTCTCTAACATTGGATTAGACGATGTCCTGCCAAAACCATTGTGGCAAGGTGTCTACAATGGAATTTACTACTATATATACTGCAGCATTTAAATTTAAATTATATACTTCTCTCATAACTATTTTTGTCAACAGAAATACTGTTTGTTTCATCAATTTAAAAATACTTTTTAGAGGTATTCATGATCGAAAAGGCGTTAAGTATTGCTTCGTCGTGGACGAATCCCGAGAACAAAGGCATAGAATATGTTTATATTTGAAAGGAGTTTTTTTTTTGTTGCAAACTCTACATAGCAGTCCCTTAAAATAGAACACGGATTCTTATGACATACTTTTTCACGAAAGCTTTTCCTCTAAGAGGTCTCTGAAGTTCAGGATCACTGTCACCCCAGTTTGGTCTTCAAATCTTAAGCGTCTACAGTGAATTTCCCGGTTGTGAAACTGTGATTTTTACATGTGTTGGTGTCTAAATGTATGCAACTGAGGTATACAATGTAAAATATTGCTGCACATACACAGTGCATTTTAAAGCGTGTTTGTGGTCCGAGGGGCAATGCGAAAAGTCAGTTCTAGAGGAACAAAAACAGATTCATTATTTATTCTTTGCTGGGGATAGCCAAGAACTAGGATACCATGACAACCTCTCCGCTTTGCACTGAATTCACCCAATTTCCATATAGTCTAAACCGTGAGCTAAACCCATTTAAATTACGGGCAACTAACAGTGCTGATATTTATACAAGTTTACTTTTCAATTAAATGCTGTCTTTATTTGCACCTTATTAATTATTCATTTTTGATACGCGATTTTGAGGGTTAGCACTGTGCTGTTGCATTTGGATCGCAGAAAATGTTGGTTTTGTGCGCATTTCTTCTCTCGCTTGTTTAGGCCATTAGAGGGGATGTTATGGGCTTTTACAGAAAGGCCGGAGATAAAAAAGAGTGCATTCGAAATCAACGACTATAGTATGTGACCATGAGCAATAAAAAAAATCGAAATTAAAAGAATAATTGTCCTCGCTGCCGGGTAACATCCTTTGCAACAGAGTTTTGCACAAGGTGCAGCTCTTTGCGTGCAACCTATAGAATCGTAGTTTAAATTTACTTGTGTGCACCTGCAGTTTTTTTGGGGTGGTGGGACTGGTGTATCAGCACCCTGAATAATGGACAGCTCCCTCTTCTGCGTGCCGGGAAGTGAGCAGAATAATTGGAGACACCGGGCCACGGAGGCCGTGTAACAGAAACGAAGCTTATCCGACCACCCCTGATATATTTGCCGGATTTGTTATGCATGCAGATATCTAAGTTGTCGTATGCATGAATAACCATACCGCACCTGGAGAAAGTTACGCACGAGCCAGCCTGGCTGCTAGGGGGCGGGGGGCGGAGGGGGGTGATATTTCGCCTGTTCATGGGGTTCAGTTGGGCAGCGAATTGCTCGGGAGCCCAGCGATCCGCCTGACGTGTCTTTCACGGTCCTCCTAATGGCATATCCTACAGCCGTTGGAGGCTCCGGTATCAATAAAGCCTTAATAAAGTAGATGCGTTAATTGGAGGGATTGTGTTTCCAGCGATGACGCCAGGTTAGCGGAATTACCCACCCCGATGTGCAGCATCGTTTTAATATATAGCTATGAATATCAGCCTTCTAGGGGACATGTGCTGTTCGTGTTTCCAACTTTCAGTTAGTGCGTGCAAAATCTTTGCGTTGCACCGTTGCGCAAGTGTAGGAAGATAAGATTTTTCCTCGTGCATTATGAGACGGGAATAATAATGTACCCCCCGCTCCCCCCAGCCGAAGCGCCACCTGCGCAATTGTGTATTTATTTACACTCAATACGGATAACTACACTTTGTGTGCTTTTTGTTCGTAATGGTGTGTATAAAGCATGGCCCACATACCAAATGAAGTTGCATCAATCTTCGTTTGACTTCTCGTCGAGATTTTCTAATTAAACTTTGAGCTAATTCAATATTTACCCCATTAAAGACATTTGAGGCAGCGAATGCGGTCCGTTTTACATATGTTAACTGCAATATTAACCGATGATCAAGACCTTTCAGATTCCGTTATTATGCTTTTGTAATAACCAATTTAGTTGACTTTTGTGCCATTCGCCTATAGATTTATTTGCACTTGTGCCATGTTGTGTATTGATTCCTTTTACATATTTTTGTTAAGCTTAAAGGTCCTGCAGTTTCCAGTGTAGGCCTATATATGTAACACACCCACATTTACAGAGGACATTATTAAGCTATAATATAACATCCCTCACGGATCTGAATGTATCTCTTTTGTCGGCTCTGTCCTCTAGCGAAGTCACAGCCTTATATCTGATTTACTTCGGCATTACAGTAACTTTAGCCATACGGCGCAGCATCAAACAATATTAAAGCCGTGACTTTAAACACTTTAATAGAATTAATGTTCATGCAAATGTTTTGTAATAACACATATCTTTTTTTCCAATCGCGAATATGTTACATTTGAACCCTGAGCTACTGTGTGGTGTCATGGTAAATTAGCGGCAAATGTCCACAATCACTGTCACGTGACAAACGTTGAAGTCCACATTATGTCTAAAACAGAAGAAATATAATTATAGCCTTCTCATAAAAAAAAGAAAAAAAACTGCTGGACCCATTTAGTTGCTGCCTTGCAGCTATAATATTGTGGCCATGATGATGATTATTATCGGGATCAACTGCTGCTCCTGTACATGCAGGATAATAAATGGCAGATATCTGGAATGTTTGGCAGCTTGATGTACTGCTCTTCCAAAGTATTGAATAATGCAGACTTGAATACGGACTTATCTCCGGGTCTGCACTCCTTATTTTAAAGGGAATCATTAAAATATTAAAATACTGATGATGATGATGATGATGATGATGATGATAATAATAATAATAATAATAATAATAAACTAGCTTGTATAGCGGTTGAAGGAAAGCTGATGCTAGTTTAAGTCTCAGATTGTGGCATTTTAGTGCTTTTAAAGAAGATACATAATCTGACATAAACCGATAACAGATATAAGAATAAAGCAACAGATATTAAATTTAAGGTGTATTTTAAAGAGAAACTTCTGTTATAATTTTAAAAAATGACTAGTTTCACCCAAAGCAATATTGCAGATTTAAAAAAATCAAATTAGTAAAACTGGACTGCCCTGCAGTGTAAATGAGTCTATTTAATAGCTATCTGTGACGAACTGCAGTATTTGATGAGACCAAAGATTCTTGGGGCGGAGTGGTAGTCTTCTAGTAATTATGATAAACTGGCTTGGCATGAATGCTCCATTTTCTGGGGTGCCTTGTGGCTTCTTGGGGATCCCTCTGAGGTCACCTGTTTTGTATAATATAAATGCAAATCAAGCTATATAACTGAAGGTAATAGGCAAATGCATCAAATTTTGCTATATTGTTTATGAGGTAATTGGAAATGTATTTAGACTTAGGTCATCAATGTTACCGCGAATACCTGTCTAATTTCAAAATAAAGATGATAATACTTTGGCAGCAGTGGTGAATATATTGGTGACAAAGCATGAGTGAAAATGTTTGACGAGTTGAGAGATGGAGCTGATCCCATTGTCAGAGCCCGGAATGTGGGTCAGCCTTCATTGCCTTGCAGCCTTCCTTAGGTGTAACTGCTGTTCCAATTATCAGTTGGCATCCATATGTTATTTGTCTTCCGCATATTATATGTCTGCCTAATTGAGTACCTTGAGCGTAGCTCATCTGTTTTCATCAAGACTTTCCATTAGGCTAATTGCCTTTTCTGTACTTAGTAAGGCAGTTATGTATTAAGCACTGCAATCTTTTATGTCCCTAATGAATCCTTGACATCAGTGTATATCTGTATTTCTAACCTTACCTCTGCCTCTGTGTCTGTCTGTTTCTACAGCATATATATATA
>JABFEB020000020.1:10319518-10332237 GCA_019775895.2 Stomatorhinus ivindoensis | reverse complement strand
ACATCTTTTTTAAATACACCCCCCCCCCCCCCCCCCGCCCCCCACAAGTGTCTCTGCAGTGACCTTGAATGATAAAAAGCTCTTTGTTTATCATTTTGCTGGTTTGGCATCATACCAGATTGATCTCTGTACATAATGCATTATAATTTTCAATACCATTATAGATTGTCCCATTTTAAAATAATAAAAATATACATCATATTGATGCCTTTCCCTAATGTAAGAATTATGGATTTATTTTCGGGCCCTAAGTCAGTGAGGGAAAATGGTGAGGGTCATTGCGTTTGTCAGAGCGAATAAGCTGTGGTTTGTCTGGGTGGGTCAATGGTGGGGCCCAATCACTGTCATAGTGGTCACCATTTAAGAGGGCTTGGCCAGTGAGAGGAAAAGGGGTGGGGCTAGACCTCTATCAAAGTTAATTGAACACAGTTTAGCTGGGTGTGGATTCTGGCTGCAATACTAATAAGAAAACATCCACTTCCAATGATCAAGTCTGGGTGAAATTGATCACTATATACGTATTGTAATTCAAATACGATATAATACTGCAGTGCGTGCGTCATCTGCATGCCTTGCGAGAGCGTATATAGACCCGTGTATGTCTTGTATATAGCCCGTTTGTATTTTTTTAGTGTAGATACTTCTTGTATTGTGTATCCGGTTGTCGCCTCTGCCTTTAACTGTGTACTCGCTTCTTGCCTGATTCTCGCGTATCTTAGCCATTGTATAATTACCCGCCGTGTGTGTACCTTACCATCCTTCGTGTAACTTCCCCGTGTTTCCGTGTTATTCATGGCTTTTGTGTTATTGTTGCAGCCGCCGCGATTCCTCGGTGTGTTCGGCGCTTCAATACAGTACAATATTGTACATAAAATATAGCTTATTGTGGTTTCACCGATGCATTTCGGTGGCTGGTTTTTGGCGGTTTATCATAAACTGCGATGTGCCTGCATTTGTCATAGAGAGAAAATGACTTTCTTTTTCTCATATTTTCTGTGCACGCAGCAGTAGCCTCAGGTAGCTAGCCAGAAGCAGACGGGTTACCGCAAAGCGAAGTAGGCTTATCAAAGTAAACTAAAAAAATCATGAATTAGCGTGGTTTTAATTTTTTCCGTATGTTGTCATTTAAAAACATACCCAAAATATACACTCAAGATGGACTTCTTGATAACTATAAGCAAATTATTACATGCGATTCTGTCCCTAGCTTCTTGATCACTGTAACCATGACCACTATAAGTGGGTTTCCACTGCAATCGATTATTCTGTAATTCGAAATGGCTGCAAATCAGGTAAATGCCCACTCCCCTCATCCCACAGAGATGCCTTAATACTGTCCCCTCGTCCTGCTAGAAGTGCTCCTTGGAAGGCCTTGGCAAATAAGCATGCTGCAGAACCAACTCTTTATTTTTTCAGGTTTCCACTGCTCAGCCCGGGGACACGACAGAGAGCCAGAGCATATTAGCACTGCTGTTCAGCGGTCACCTCCGAGTGTATCACATACTCTACATGCACCTTACGTTGTTATTCTTGTATCCTCTCTGGCATGGCTACTGCTGGCTTTCTGTAAGTTCGTGGCTGGGTAGACGGGTAGCTCCTTCACGGCTCTGATGCGGCAGCCAAGTTCAAGGGTACCACATCTCTGCCTATTCTGTTCTGTGACTATGGACATTGGGGTCAATTGGCGATGTGCAGGAGATCCTCATTATGGCGTATGAGTCTCTCTTGCTGGCGGGTGTGTTTGCATTTTCTGCCCCTTCCATCATTACACAGAGGTATTTATTCATTGATCTTCTCCTGGAGGATGGCCTTTCCTTGCAAAGACCTGTTTGGGTTTTTGTGGCTGGACACTCCTGCTTTTTCTTCCTGGAAAAACAGCACAGGGCAGTGATCATCGGGTTTGCTCTTCAGTGGATTTGCACAATTTTTTTCTTAATCAGAATCAGAATCCTTTTTTATTATCGAAGTATGTTTTCCATACAAGAAATCTGGGAGATTTCCCAGTGGGCTGCTTGACTTTTGGGCCGGTTGGAAATAAAATAATCCGATTTGACAGCCCTGGCGTTGGTGAATCTGAAACAGTAGCACGTAAGATCCACATTTACCAGCTGACATCCCAGCCTTTCTATAATGATAGATGACATGGGTGATACCACCTGAGGGAGGTCTCCCCTTCCCAATCGCTCAAGTTGGTTGCGCCCATGATTCTGAGCCTACAGATTGCTTAACTTAGTGAAATAGCAGTTAGCATAACACTATGGAAAAGAAGAGACCAGGGGGGCTGAAAAGGCCAGGCTAAGAAAAGGAGTGTTGGAGGAGGTTACGGCCAAATGTGCCAAAATCAGAGATTTTGATTCAAAATCAGAATGAAAAGAACAGGTAAAAGTGGCCAACCTGTAGAAAATATTAAACCAATTCAAATATTAGCATATTTCTGTATCTTATCATGACAAATACATATGTGTGCAAATGTAATTTTAATTTTAAAAAATCCTCCTATCGCGGAAGTTATGTTCCAGACCCATCAGCGATAGGTGAAAATCTGAGATATGGGAAAACTGTATAAATTAACATTTTTTTTATAGTTTAAGCCTTAAAATACCCCTCCCACGCACTTTAAAAGTGGTAGGTGAAAATCCACGATATAGTGGAGGCGCGATAGCTGAACCGAGATATAGCTGGCGATCACTGTATATAAAATGCTAAAGTACAATCTGAGTGTTCAGTAAAATTACCATTTAACCATTTTGTAGTTTCTGACCAGTAGTCCCCTGTCAGTCGGTGTTCTGCCAAGAATGAGCGACTACTGATTAGCAGTGAAGATGCCAGGACGGCTGAGGAGTCAGGCATTATATATGAATTAAAGTTACTTAATATACTCATATATACATGCAAGTGATAGATGCATTCCATATGAAACCCAGATATTCAGAAGGTGATGAGATTTACATTTTACATTCAAAGGTAAACTACAAAGATGTGTATTAGTGAAATTAAAAGACTACTAAGTCAAATGTTTTTGTACAGCATATTTCAGGCACAAACGTATTGTGTTGTATATGAAAAGACATTTTGACACTTTCAATCCATCAGGTTGCCTGTGAGAAAAGCTTCTCTACCCTTAAAGTGGGTAAGAAAAGGTTACAGAGGTCATGGACCCAGGAGTCCTTGGAGGCCTTTGTAGTAATGTGCACAGAGCAGGAAGTCCTTATGTTGATAGATAATGAGGCAGTAATAAACGAAGTTGCAGAGACCAATATACTACTCACACAGCTGTTACTGTTATTGATATTATATTATTGTTGCTTAAGCCATTTACAGGTAAAAATCTGCATAGTAGTGCAACATGCCTCACGTGAAAAACTGCGAGATTAATTTTAATATTATTTTATTTATTCATTTCACTTGTGTTTCATTCATATTTGAAAAAAAGCAAATAAAACCAGTGGATAATAAGAAATTAAGTATTGATTTAATTATCCAGTTTTCACCTTCCTGACAAAAAGTGGGCTGGTTATGGGCATGAAGCTCCCGGGCTGAGAACTGGCTGCACTGCGGTCCTGCTTGGTGGTGCTGTTACAAGACACAACACAAGTCAAAGAACATTCAACGTTTAGCAAGGCATATACAGAAAAGTAAAGAAACACTAGATTAGTATTTGGGTAATATAATTGTATGATAATGAATTATCATAATAGTAGTAATCTTGATAATAATATAATTAGATATGTAATTTTATATGTTTATACAGTATGTATATACATAGTAGTCATTTAAGTATAAAAATAAACTATATGATATAATCTATATACAATGATATACTAATTTTATGGGCTCATATATAGTACAGTTATTAAGTAGCAGCCAAGTCAACATTATACATGCAAGAGTGCGATATGTATACAGAGTGTTTGCAATATGTGTGTATAACGTGCAAGAGTGCAAAAAATAATTGTGTAGAGTAAGTTTATCAGTGGTTCACTGGTTATGCTGGCCGATATTTCACTGCAGGTGACGGCTAATTGAACGTCCATTCAGGGACGGGTTTGGTTAGTGAGAGAGACTGCCTGCGGGAAGAACCACTTAGCGTGTCTTGTGGTCTTGTTTCCGATTGTCCCGAGTCTTGTCCTGGAGGGGATGGTGTGAAAGAGCAGGGTGAGATGGGTCCTCAGTGACGTCGCGTGTTCTTTTCCTGGTTCTGCTGATGTACAGTGTCTGGAGGGAAGGCAGGTTGCAGCTGGTTATTCGCCCTGCTGAGTGGGTGATGCGTTGCGGTCTGGCCTCGTCTCTTCCAGTGGCTGATCCAAACCAGACTGTGATGGAGGAGATTAAGATGGACTTAATGATTGCAGTGTAAAACGGGACCACCATAGACTGAGAGAGATGGTGCAATTTTAACTGCCCGAGAAAGTAAATCCTCTGCTGGATTCTCTTCGTGATGGAAGGAGATGTTGAGCCTCCATTTCTGTTCTTGAGATATTTTGGTCCTTAGGAATTTAAAGGATTCAACAGTGATGACAGTTGTGATTTGTATGATTATGGGTGGGATGCAGGGTGGAGGATTTTGCTTGAAGTCCACCTCCATGTGTTGAGGAGACTTATTTTGAACTATTTGAACATTTAGTACTATTGTTTTTTCGATCAGGTAGTTGTTTATATTTTATGTGGAGTTTGTAACACCCGGAACGCATTTATTCTTTCCCATGACTACTGGAGACTGAGAGAGGGCATCCTGAAATGGACTGTTGGCCTACAGTTGCAGGCTTCCTGTCTGATGCTCACTGAGACTGTGGAGGCAGGTGACTGTCTGGGCTGGAGCCTCCAAGACAAGGTGTGTGAGAATGTGGAGCACCGGGGAGACCAGGGACAAACATCCAGATTTTGGAGCCAAGGACTCGGGCTGTACTACAGTATCAGCAACACTAAAAAAGACCTAAAACAGGACTCTGGCCGCTTAGTACTCCAGCTGTGGAATTCCGACTAGCCAAGACCAAAACAATGTGGCAGATACCTAAAACCATTAGATTAGAAACTAGACTCCGGATAACTAAACACTGAAACCAAGAAACAAGACGGTGGCATGAAAGTATGAAATCAGAACCAAGATGTTGGCTAAATGAAAGCATGAAATCAGAACCAAGATGTTGGCTAACCAAGGCTGCAAACCTGATTGCAAGACATGAGTCTTGGCGGAACAGACAGAAACGAAGAGATAAGACGGCAAACCACCCTGCAAATGTACAAAACAAGACCCCAACTCATACTGAGCACATATCAAGAGAGGTCAACTCCACACTTATAGTGACCATAGTGCACGTCCCATTTTCTTCAGTATACTGGTGATAAGTAGTTCAGTACAACTTCCTTGTCTTGATTATTTTCACTAGTTAGAAAAGTCGTTGTTGTCGCTTTATTCATGAGTACAGCAAACCTCCTGTGTGACAATGTAGATCATTGCTAACTTAATCTGCTTTCTTTTCATCCACTTATTACCCATCCATGTAGAATTATGAAACTAAGGGAGAATAGTACAGGGTCCAGAGAAGCACTGTGTAGCAACCAGGGCTGATTCAGGCCAACGGCTCACCAGGAGTGAGTCCAGGACAGCCTGCGGAAACCTCTATGATGGCCGATGCAATTTAAAGGAGCTCATGTGGCGAGATGACAAGGGTCCACATGGCACCTGCCGATGGCGGGTATCTCCAAAGGCACCCCGCCAACCCCCAGATGCATGTGGCGGGCGAGCCGACCCAGTGCCTGTTCCTGAGGGCCCTGGACATTTCCCAACTCATTTGTCAGAGTTAAAAGGCAAGGATTACAGGGAATGGGGTTACGTTTTTGTTGGTCCACACTAAACCGTAGGGCCCCATGGAGGTAAGATGTCGTTATGGTGAGCAGATAGAACCTTGACTGCAGAATTTATGTTGGAGGTATTTGATCTGTCCCTCTTTTGTTTCCTCCTGTGTGACGGGACAATCTAGTATTGTGACACGGTACATATACCGGAGAGTTTTGTAACACAGTACATATACCGGAGAGTATTGTGACACAGTACATATACCGGAGAGTATTGTGACCCAGTACGTGTACCTGAGCCTAAACCACCTCTTGACACCCAGAAGTCTTCAAAAGGGTTGAGTAACTCAGCAGAGTAGTAATCTGTGCCTGTGTCCGGAAGGTTGTGGGTTTTAATGCCATGGCCTGCAGAGTAATCATATCACTGTTCGACCCTTGGCCAAGGCCCTTAATCCCATCTGCATGCTGGATTACCTTGAGTTCTGACTCCAAGTCATACTTGCACATCCTGTTGGACAAACATGTGCCACATAAGTAAATGGAAAACTCTCCAAGGTGAGGTGTTCATTTTGGGACTCCAGTAGGAGTGTATAGACAGCAGCAGATGTCTCATCTCAGCCGTCAATGAGCTTTTCTGCAAAGGTGTTGGCCGACTGAAAGCTCTCGCTCTTGGGCAATGCGGCAGTGTCCGGTCTCTTGTGTAGCAGTGGTTCAGGACCCCCCTCGACTACTGGAGAGACGTTACGCATCTGGCAGCAAACCACTAAATCATCCCAAGCCCTGGCTATCGACGTTCGCTGGTCCGTCAGTGTGTTTGCGAAGAGCCTGCTGTCGTATGAGAATCTGCTGAAGGTTAAAGTCGGGGGAGGGTCACGCTCCCCCTTCCCTGCTGGCTTTTCCGGCTCCCCCCCGCTGCACCAGCCGGGAGGAGGGGGATGACTGCGTGATTCTTTCAGCTGAGACGTAGATGCCGAGAGCAAAGGCCTCGCAGGAGGCGGAGGAAGCGTTCCCGAACGACGTGAGGAGGGTTTTAATTAGGCTGGGAACGCGTTGGCCTCCGCATACTGAACAATCGCCTTTTCACCCCTCCCCAAGTAACGGGTGTGTGTGTGGGGGAGGGGGGTGTTAATGACTCTCTGAAATAAACATCTGGTAAAAGCTGCAGAATTGAAAGTAAGTCAGGAGCACAAAGTTTCACTGTTAGCCAGGTGCAAATTGTTTCTGTCTTGTTCCTCCAGATGACATAAATATGCTAATTTCATTATTGAGTTTAATGAGGACAGAGAGCTCAGGTGCCTGACTACTGCAGTGGAGGTTTTTGCAACCTTTCACTTCAATTTCCCTAAAGTCTGTCTGGATCATGGTGTCCAGATGATCTATTTATGAAAATTACACTATAAATGAGAGTCAGATGGTGTGTATTTACAGGCTGAACCGTCTGAGGTGCCAGTCCTGGAATATAATACTTTTGAGCCCAGTGCGCCGCCCGATGGCAGAAGCAAACACCCGCCCCCCCATGACTGGAGTTGTTCTTGAGAAGATGTGTTACCCCCCCCCGTCTAGTTTGGATCGGCTGACACAAGCTGAGAGATGTTCATCAGTTGAGATGGAGAACAGATGAACTTGATGTGGGGTTTTAGTGGCAAGGAACAGATTTATTCAAAGTAATTATTTAGAGCAGGTGGGATCAAGCCCAACATGGCATGCAAGTAAACATCAAATTAGGGGCAGGTTTGGCAGAAAGAAGGAAGGACAGGTGGGACCTGTAAGCTCTCTATGCAAATTTATGAGCTCTGACTCCTCACTGGAACAGTGGGAGGCCAAGCTCCCCCAGCCCTACCCTCTCAAAACCAAAACCGAAAACTTCAGTGACGGAGAGTATTGTATCTGAGCACAGGCTGCTCTATATCCAGTACCAGTGTTTCGAAATCCAGTCCTTAGGGATGCACAGTCCAGTCCATAGTTTTGCTCCCTCTGAGTTCCCTGCCAGACAGTCCACATTTTTGCTCCCTCCCAGCTCCCTGCCTGGGACTGTCTGTGGGTCCCTGAGGACCGGACTGGGAAACCCTGCCCTATACAATGGCTCAATGAAATCTAATGAGCTGACCTCTCCATTGTGCTTTGTTCCAATCAATGTGTTGACAGACATTCTGAAACACCATGCCCCCCCCCCCCCCCCCCCCACAGGTGCCTGTGGGCCACCCTTTTTCCGTGTTGAACCTGAACACGTTGACTTATCGATGAACACAGATTCCTTCCAGAAGGTTAGAAACAGGGGTAATGGGGGCTGTTTACTCAGGGAATCTTACCTGTAGTTTTGGTCTGCGTGTTTATGTGTTGATGAGGGTGTCCGTTTGCTGGACACTGTCCTCAGATGTCTCACCTGCGACGTCATCCTTAAGGGCTCTCAGTAAACCTGACTGGTTAAATCCATGCTAGCTAAACATAAATTGAAATTGTAATGGGTGCTAAACACTAACAGTCCTCGATGACTCATATTAATTCATCATAAATTCATTGGAAAATCTTGTTTTAATTGATTCATAATTGCTCTGGAAAGTCAAAGTGCTCTGTAGTGTTGCCATTTCCCAAATAATTAAAACTGTGTCACCCTATGGGAAGGATTTGAAAGATTGGTAATTGGATTCTGATTTAAATTACTCTTAAAAAAAACACATTTGCTATTGAATTTGGGAATGGTTACTCCTTTCTTCTTGAAGTAATTATACTTTTGTTAAATTATAAATTAATCCTAACATATATTTTTCATCATAAGCTATGTGTCGTTCATACATAAATGATAAGCCAACTTTGGTAAAAGGTCCCATGGAGACAAAAGTAATTATTGTTCTCCAAAGAAAAACAAGTTTTCTGCAGGGGACTAATTGAGTTCTCTTGTTGAATTGAAGTCTAACATCATGGTGTGTTTATATACAAGGAGCTGCTAAACCATGACCAATCTTGAGGACCCAGAGTAAACTCAGCCCGTCAGCCTGTAGCAGTGTTGGTCCCAGCAGGCGACAGCGCTGGGTGGACCCCTGTTGTTTGCACTGACGTCTAAAGCGATAAATGTATGACTCCCCGTGTCTTCTGTACGGGGATCAGCCAGTGACAGAAAAGTGAGGGACGAGCCATGGTAACTTGGGGTACACACAGTCCTCAAAGGATGCTATGGGGAGAGGCATCCTGCGTAGTAAATAGCTTTAAATAATGAGTGCAGTCACCATGTGCCTCATACATTTAGATCTGAGCAATGACACTGGCAGGGTTCTCCGTCGCTGGAGCAGGGAGAAATCTCTAGTTCACTCTGTAATTACATGTCTGAATGAAATAATCCATTAGCAAGAGGAATGAATACCTTTCCCTTTGTCTTTGCTGAGTCGTAAAGCACCTGATGGATGAAGCGTCGCCCCAGCTTCACCTGTATGCTTGTCTTAGGCTGCACCGGGGCCACTTGGTTGCTCTAGCATTCGCGCAGCTTTCCCCGTCCAGCGTCCAGCAGACATGCGTTCCCAGTCTCCCTCCATGCCATTTGGCCAGCTGCTGTGAAACAGCATGACAGCTTGCAGATGGACCTTAGCTATCTGCTCTGGACTGTCCACTGGATGGCATGTTAGCATGAAGGAACC
Organism: Stomatorhinus ivindoensis; assembly: GCA_019775895.2. NCBI lineage: Eukaryota > Metazoa > Chordata > Actinopteri > Osteoglossiformes > Mormyridae > Stomatorhinus > Stomatorhinus ivindoensis. Next base: position 10,322,812 of record JABFEB020000020.1, on the reverse strand, counting down.
GCTGCAGTGTCCAGAAGAACCAGAAGGGGTGTAGGTTCGAGTGCCAGGGGACCTTCTCTTAGAGAAAATTATCCCAGAACAATAAATGGATTGTTCACCCATCCCTTAGTTTAAATAATAGCATTTGCCTTTATTGTTAGCCTCCGTTACCTTTGGGATTTCGTAAGAAGTGATCAGGCATGGAGGAGGAAGGAGCTGTATGGGGTGGGTCCTGATATGGAGCAGGAGGCAACTGAATGCTGCTGATCTGCTCATCACCACTTGAGTGTATTAGCATCTCCTCCATCACATCTCCTCTTTTGCATCCCCTCCATCACATCTCCTCTATTGCATCTCCTCCATCACATCTCCTCTTTTGCATCTCCTCCATCACATCTCCTCTATTGCATCTCCTCCATCACATCTCCTCTTTTGCATCTCCTCCATCACATCTCCTCTATTGCATCTCCTCCATCACATCTCACACATCGCCTCTCCTCTATTGCATCTCCTCCATCACATCTCATCCATCGCCTCTCCTCCATTGCATCTCCTCCATCACAGCTCTTCCACAGCATTTCCTTCATCGCATCTCCTATGTCGCATTTCTTTCATTGCATCTCCTCCATTGCATCTTCCATCTCCTCCACTGCATCTCCTCCATCACAGTTCCTCCATCACATCTCACCCACCGCATCTCCACCACCACATTTCATCCATCTCTGCTCTAAGGCCCCACAGGTTCACCTGATTAAGTCTTTGGCTGAAACAGGTTTTGGGTTTCTATACTGAGATTTAACACTCTGGTTACCTAGAGATACTCAGTGGCTACTGCAGGTCTTTACCCTTTGCATACGTTGCCCGATTGTCTGATTTTTGTCTTTCATGCCTAGATGACAACTTTGCTGGGTCTTTTGAGGGATGGGGGCCTGGAGCCTAAAACAGGAAATTTGTGAAACAATCCCGTTTATTTTTAAGAGATCCTTCAATACACCTTACACTGACTTAGCAGGTATTTTTGTCCAAAGTGTTATAGGAGTCATGGAGGTCTGGGGTCAGAGAGCATACTCTGCCAGCTAGGGTTAAGGGTCCTACTCAAGGATGTAATAGCCATCTGAATACTAGCCTTGGGATTTGAACTACAACCTTTTGGACATGGGCACAGATCCCTACAACATTAAGCCTATGTAGCACATACAGTTTAATCTAGTACAAGGTCACAGTGAGTCTGGAACTTATCCCAGGAAGCTCAGGACACCAAGCAGGGGACGTCCTGGATGCAATGCCAGTCTATCAATTTTCAGAGTATGATTTCTATAAAATGGCACTGGCACAGGCACAGGCTGGGGGGGGGGGGGTGGGGGGGTGTACTTCTTCCTGTAAAATGTATTGTGTCATAGAGATAATTTGGCATAATATCAATGCTGTCTTACTTCTTCTTATAGATCCTACAATTTCTCTCAAATCAGGTGATATTTTTCTAGGGATTTATTACTTCAGAATATTGTTAATTCTCATGTTTGTAATTACTGAGCTGTGGTGCGTTGAATTTCAGGATACACTTAACATACATTAATAACATAGAGCTGATTGTTTTTTAATGAACAATGCAGATACAGAAAAAAACATCTCTCACCCGTTCCTGCTCATCCAGTACAGGATCATAATGTCCAGGAAGCAGTGTGCAGGAGGAACCTTGCACACACTGCCAGTGCAGGGCAAACACTCACACATGCCAATACTATGAATCATTTGGAGACACCAGTTGACCTTACTGCATATCACTGCAGTGTGGAGGGAACTGGTGGATGCGGAGAAGGACAACACAAAAGCCAGACCTGGAAGTGAGAGTGTGAAAATATGTCTGTGGGGTTGCATGTCTTTTGTGTGGTTTAAAGCCAGGTTCTTAAAGATCACAGATAGGCAGTTATGGCAATCTGTTTAATTAGAGATGTGGTTTACTAGGTGTGCAATTAAAGTAATGCCATTAAGGCCTGACATGGTGTAATATAATGTTTCTTAACCCTGCTCCCAGGACTGAATTGTGTTCACTGATATTTATGCTGATGAACTTCCAAATTAATTATACCTTTTCCAGTTGTTGATTCCCATTGAGCAGGATTACCAAACGTGCTTTTTAATTAGTAGGCCAATAATCAGTGTTAAAATACCGCTAAGGAATAAACAAATGATAGTAGATTGTGTTATAGCATTCACCTGAATTTGCTGCAAAGCATCACGGGAAATTAATGCAGGCATTCTGTAGCACTGTGTTGCTGCTGCTGGAAGTGAATGAAATTTTATTTGATTTAATGTAAACAGGAACTAAAACATATACAGGTATCTGCCAACTTACATTTGTGACTGGGACCGCAAATAAAGTGAAAATAAAATCACAACATTTTATAATGAGAAGAGATTGCACTTAAATAAAAAATAAGGCACAAATTGCCCTATGAAATCAAATGATGTGCATGGTTGCTAAGAAAGAAGATGGCAGTTGAAGGCACAATATTTCACTGTACAGTGCAGTAAGTTTCTTTTATGAAACAAAAGAGCACAGAACCGGTACTGTATCTGCATCATATGTGCTTATTGTAGCTGTCGATCATATGTGCTTATTGTAGCTGTCTATCATATGTGCTTATTGTAGCTGTCCATCACATGCACATCACTGTTTGCATTCTGTATAGTTAGACATGGACGGTGGGTCATTATGCATCTGGCACCACTGCCCGTTATCATGCACCTGTTACCCTAAGCGATTCACCCCCTAACATCTTACTGCCTCCACGTTCAGGGGTCTCTCAGTCAATGTAAGTTATTTACTGTTGGCCTGAGACAAAAACGCAATTATACTTTCTTGAAAGGACGTAAGTTGATAGATATTGTACTTACACACACATCTTTCATACTAGTACATGACTGGAAACAGAGGTCACTAGTCGAGCGGCATCTTGGTGTCACACACACACACACGCACACACACACACACAGACATGCACATGTTTATATTCATATTTTGGTGGGGACTGTCCATTCATTTTTATGGGGGAAAAACCCAAATCCCAACAATGACAACCTTAACCCCAAGTAACCAACCAAAGACTTTTAACTGTTTTAGTGTTTTGATTGCAGTCACAGATATTTATAAATTTGAGTTTCCCTTTGTGAGGACCGAAAAAAATGGTCCCCACAACGTCTAAATAACAGGATCTTATTGTTGGTCCCCACAATGTAATACAGTAATCCCTCACTTATCGCGGGAGATAGGTTCCAAGGCCGACCGCGATAACTGAATTTCTGCGAAGTAGG
>JABFEB020000020.1:10300877-10319403 GCA_019775895.2 Stomatorhinus ivindoensis | reverse complement strand
CCCTGTTTGTGTTGGAAGGGCCCCCCCCCCCCCCCATTAGGCCCATAAGCAACCACGTGCTGGCTTTCTTGATTTGACACCGAGCTGTCTGATTCTGTAATGGGTCACAAACTTGTTGGCAGGAACCCTTTGTCACGTGACACCTGCAGGTTGAAATATCCTGTCCTAGCAGCTATGGGTGACATATGACATATGTGATCAGCCAGAGTGCCTGGGGACATCTTTCTTCTCCCTTACGCGTGCTCCATTTGCGTTCGGGTGGATGGCTTAACTAGCTATAACTAACCATGCTTGCCAGGGCCTTCCTGGGCTGTAAATAGTCTGATCTGGAATTAATGGCTTCATTTGAGTCTGGGCAGGAGGCTCAGGAAGAAGTTAATGGTGCATTTCAGCACAGAGTAATATACCGGCTTGGCTCACGCGGCCAGGAGTTATTTTTAAGATGTTAATATGACGGCGCTCACTTCTCTGTCGCTTCGCTCCCCTTCAGCTCTCGAAATGATCCGTCTTAAGCGAGACGAGGTGTCATATTTTTTTACCATCACTGAAGAATCCCACCTCCCAATTTAAGGTGGTGGTTTTTTACAGAAGCTGTAATTGTACATGTTTGTTTTTTTTTTTTTTTTAAAGCGCGATGAAAAAAATGGTGATGCATAAAAGGTGGTGATTCACGGAGGTGTGTGTCAAGCAGGGAGCCTTTTGTCACAGGGGTGTTAAACCGGACCCATTAAATATAGTGGCCTTATTTTTACGCAAGCTTGATTTAATAAGTCCTTCAGTGAGCTGAGCGACCTCCCAGGTCCTGACTGGCGCCAGTCCCTGTCTAATGGATCCGGGCACTGGATGGCATAACGTACAAGAAAGCAGGCCTGGGTCCAAAAAGGGCCTGATTCAAGAACAGCTGTTCTGTTATGGATGGATGGGTAGGAGTTAGGAGTCACACTGACCCTTGTTGTGTTTGGATATGTGTCCACTACATTCAAAGTGGAATATAATATGTAATATAGCACATTATTAATGAGTTCTCAGTTAATATTTATTGAGAGCCATCCCATTTTTACATCCAGCCCTTTGTTTTAAGACAAGGCACTGCGCCCGAGTAAAGATGTTATCACTTATGATTCCGGAAATGTCCGCCTGTGACTGTGATGGATAGTCACATGCTGTTTGTGGTCCAGCTCCGCTCTGTCGCCGGGCCAGTTTGTTTACGGGATCTCTCGTAGGAGCACTTTAACGAGGATTAATTGTCGTGAGATGTCTCGCTAATGAGTACATTTACAAAACTCTGTGATTGCGAGTGACCTAGTGCGTAATTAGGCTTAACACCTCTAAGACTCTGGCCGGGACCGGAATCCAGCAATGGGGTCTTCTATGGATATTACATGTTCCAGCTCTTCGGAAGGACCGCAGTGCATCTATCAGCATGGTGTGGACATATTCAGTTGGGAAAACAGATCAGGCCATCCATTTTCCAACAGTTTATCCTGTGCGGGGATGTAGGCACCTGGAGCCTATCTCAGGAAACACAGGCAGGGGTGCAGCCTGTATGTGCAGAACCGCCATTTACCCAACCATACGTCCACACGGAAAGCTATCCACAGAGGTGGACAGCTCAATTCAGAAAGTAAAAATCCCAAATCAAGATTGTGTTTTAACCAACCTGTTAAGGATGAAGAGTCACAGTCAACTGGCTGGTTAGAACAAAACTCTGACCTGGATTTTTACTTTCTGGATCTGAACTTTCCACCTCCACTTGTGCCACCAGGGAAAAACATGCAAGGTGGGGTACGATTCAGATCTCCTTCCCCACCGGTGCGGAGCAGCACTGCTACCTGCTGAGCCTCCATGCCAGCCAACAAGCTTAAGACTGCGTCATCTTGCCCAGTTGCTTATCCTGGGCTGTCGGGGTGGAGTTGGCTGGAGCCTATCGCAGGCGGTGTAGGGACGAGGCTGGGGAGGCATCTTGGAAGGGACGCCAGTCCATCACAGGGCTAAAGATCATAATAATAATCATCATCATTATAATGCAGAACGCCGTACTTGGCAGCCTTCTGCAGGAATAGTACAGAGGCTCTGACTGAGCTATTGAGCTGTCTGACTGCACATGTCGGTAAGCAAGCAGGTGGTTTCAGGTCTCTGCTGCTCTGTTCCATAAATCAGTCAGCCGAACAGAGCTATGTTACATTTAGCTATTTAGATGACACCTCAGTCCAAGAGAAATGGAAAAGTTTCACTTATGGGAATGGCCAGGTAACTTACCAGGGTAGCGGCGTTTGTGGAAGGTGCCACCGCCACTATTTATCCCATGACGCAGACCCGCAGATCAGCAGCTCTCGTTCCTATCCCGTTTCTTAGACTTTCGCTCTTACTCCATAACTACACCATTGGTAAAACAAGCCTGGCTCAGTTGCAGCTGGTTGAGAAGATCAGAGCTCTCAGCCACCCCCTCCAGACAATTCTGCAAGTTGTTCTGTTCTGGCTTTACTCAGCTAAGAAAATGTCCTGTGGCTTTTACAGAGTGAAAAATAGTGGCTCCATCATAAGGTTCGAGGGAGGTTGCAGCTTTCCAGTGGTTGCTGCGAGCCTGTTTGGCAAGCTGGCACTCAGCAGTCAGGCCATGTGGTCACATAACACCATCCCAAAAACAAAATCAATGGAATATGAAGTGTTACACTGTAATCTTTTAAATTCTGGCCTCCTTCCTAGAAGGAGACACATTTTTTTAAATCTGGCATGTTCTTGCCTAAATCGATTTTGATTTCATACATTTAAAGCAGAATTCTGTGCTTTGCTTGATTCAAAGTCCAAAGGTGGTAATGGGGGGGGGGTCTGATTTGTCTGACATTAAAATGGGCCATTTCACTGTCACACAAGTGATCCATTTGGACTGGCCCCAGAGAGCACCCTTAATGTCCGTGCACCAAACGGGACGGAGCACTACAAACAAAATCTGAGATGATGCACGATCCGTTTCAGATCTATCCATCTTTCAAACATTTATCACGGTCCATTGCAGGCAGCACGGGGCAAAAGCTTGGATGAATGCCTGTCCGTCTCAGGGCAAACAGACACACTCATACACTGTGGGCAATTTAGAGACAGCAGGTAGCCCATCTGCATATAATGGGACTGTGGGAGGAAATAGAAGCGGCAGAGGGAGAATGTGTGCAGTGCACATACACAGCATTGCCCGTCATCCCACTCCATCATCACATGTACATTCTGATACATTTTCAATGTCACTGAAAATGTACTTTACTCATGAGTCATGGTTATATAGAGATACTCTAACAGAAACACTTCTGGCAGTAAATTTCCCATATTTGGGAGTAACGTAAAGCATCTGCTTTTGCAAAATTCTATGTGTTACACCTTATACCCCCAGGGCAGAAGTCTGAAAATGCCTGAAAAATACACAGAGCAGGAACTGCACAGCTGGGCAAAGTTTTCCAAGGCTCTCAGGGGGCTTCCACTTATAAAACTGCAACCTATTGCGTGCATGAGCGCGAAACAGCTTACAGCAGGGCATTGTTGTTCATGCCGCTGTGGGACACAAAGACATGGAACCTAAAGTGGTGCAGCAGTTGAAGTAAATGCATTGTCCAACCATCATGGTAGCACTGAAGATCTGACTTCCTCCTCTCCTTATATAGGCGGTGGAGGCGATTTGCTGAAGCCCCACCCTTATCCCTCCTTTGGCCAATCAAGCATCTGTGGCTAGTGGGAAGATTAGCATAACTGGTCCATAGAATCTCTGGGTGGGAATAAAGTCAGTCAAGTACAAAAGAGGAAAGTGGGTACAGCTTTATCATGGCTTTAAGATGGGAGGTGTGATAAGCTATTTTATCTGGCAGCAGGACCAGATTAATCGCATTACAACGCTGTGTTTATGATACAGATGGAATGCAGGACTTTTCTGTCCAAACACCCATTTCCATGGTGCCAAAAGGTACAGCAGATTACTGTTCTATCTGCTTATCCATATCAGGGTGACACAGGGCCCTGCAGACTCTCCCTGGAAGCACAGGGCACAGGACCGGCTGAGATGCCAGTCCATTGCAAGACACCCAGTTGCACCCCTCAGACAATTCAGAGGAGCCAGTTAAGTATATATCATCAGATGGTGGGTGGAAATGGATAGAGCATGCAACCTCCACACAGGCCGGATGGACGTGGGAGTCGACCCCCCAAGCCTGGAGGTGGGAGGCTTTAGTGTTGCTGACTGAACCACAGTGTTACAGAATGCAAGGTATATCATTCTCTTATAAGAGGCTGTCAAGCGCCAAAAGCCTTGTTTTTCATTTTCGTCTGTGTATAAACACTAATAAAATGCAGTGATCAGATTCAAGTAATACAGAGCAATTTCAGATGAATCGTCTCATACTGTAGTGCAGTCACTGTGCAACGAGCCTAAATAGAATCAGAAGAGACATCTTGCGTATTGATTTTGCTGTAAACTTGGCAGGGGCTCCAGTGGCGGCTAATACTCTTAATATTACTCATCTCGTCGTGTGGCCATTTCACGCAGTGAACGAACATGCTCAGCCCCTTCTCTCTGCAGCACGTAACAGCCGCCTAATGGTGCATGCGTGCACGCATTCTTCTGAAGGGCTGGCAACAGAAATGTGTTTCTAATGACACGCTGCCGGAGATGACGGCTGGGCAAGCGTGTCACTCTCTGTTAAGGTGTGACTCTCTTTTATTTCAGAGTGACACGCCTGCCGATCGCATCGAAAGTGTGATCACTCTGCTGAGAGTCATCCCTGAAGGGGGAATGCGCAGTTAGTGGGTGGGGTTACAACCAGTTACTGTTAACCATAGTGAATAGGGAGTGTGAATCATAAAGACAGGCAATGAAATGTATGTTATTGTTTGCAACTGAAACAATTATAATAATAAATCCACTACAGTAAGTTAGTATCAAATATTTACTTTACAGCAAACACACCATGAAATATAACATTGATAGCACCCCTAATACTGCCCTTAGCTATTCAGACGCACTGTTGAGAAAACAAGGACAGCCAGTTTTCCTAGAGTGAGAGGGTTAAGGGCCTTGCCTAACAGCAAAATTATTTTGTCAGCCATGGGATTTGGACCGGCAACCTGCTGATCAGAGGAACATCATTTTAAACCACTGAGATGGAGTGTGAGTGCACAGTGGAACATTACGGATGGTCATTTGAAGGCTTTCTGTGGTAGTGCATTTTCACATTCTTTTGTGTTCATGGCGTTTTCTTGGGCACGTTGTGCGGATCTGAAAGGGGTAATTCCCGGGCCAAACCCATCCTGAAACCCGAGAGATCACTTTATGGACATTTATGCACATCTTGCTGCATTGCCTACACATTAACATCAACTACAATTCATCAGGAAGGTGAGTGATATTATTACACAAATGCAAGCAGCAGCTTCCAACTGTCGTGAAGATGCTGGCAAACATACAGTTTTTTTGTAGATATATATATATCAGTCACAATTACGTGTATATGTATACATTGATATCACGGCATTACGTAATTCCCGAATCTGAAGGGAGTTGATTAATTTTCTGTAACCTAACAAGTGGTATCAGCCAGGCGAATCAGAGGAAATCAATGCGCAATTACGTTCCTTAATTCTAACAAACGTTACTTAACGGGAAGTATAAAAGCAAAGAAATCGACACAAATCCCTTAGACAGCAACAGTGGATCAGGCTGAGCACCAGGGCTTGTGGTCAGTGAGTAAATTTTGAAATTACTTATAGAAGTAATGCACTTGTAGTCCAGTCATATACTTCACCGTCCTGTTTAACCTGCCCAAAGTCCACTTTTAAATAATGGGTACGCATTAAATAAGTCTGGGTTTTACCCATAATGTAGCTGAATACCCTGAGATACATTAAGCTAAATCATTTTTTTAATTATCTCATTCCCCAAGGTGTTCGAGAGCAATATGTACAAGGTATTAAAAGCGGAATATATGGCGTCGAGTGCATTAACCTGCTTAACCACAGTCGGTACACACACACGCACCTCCAAGCTCGCCGGTAGGTTTAGCAGCAGGGTTGGCCGGCAGTTCTTCGTCTCCGCAGCTGTGGGTTCACGGTGGACATGTAGTCAACATAGTGCTTCCTGTCCACTTTAAAAACGTGTATGTAGGCTATAGTCCTTTATGGACATGATGGAAATGATAAGGAGCTGTGAAGCCACACTGTGTGTGTATATATGCGCACAAATGCAAACATCGACTTCTGCTCGGTAGAGTAAGAAAAGTGAGAAGTGTTACTAACTTATGCTCCCACATCTCTATATTAAATTGTCTTCATAATAACACAGATGCAAATTTAAGTCATAAAAAGTGCCTGGTTGACAAAAGACTGCTGAGAATAAAACTGTCAGTAGTATTAATGTTAATAATATAAATGATAAAAAGACACATGAGTACTTGCATACTTTAGATAAAAACCTGCAGTATATTTATGAAATAACTTGCTGTATGGTGTGGCTGTATAGGTATGACATACATTTATCCTTGACATATACGCACTCTTTATTCTGCATCGCACAGAGAGGCCATCTTAAGATCATAGATACCCATTAATACATAATGCTGTGAGAGGTCATCTGCAGATTTTGGGAACAAAGCTGGTCCTTAAAAGATTTTTTTCCACCTCTGATCTGCTTCTTTTGAGAATGTGGTGATGGACAGAAAAAGCTATATCAGACCTGAACAAAGATATGACTACAACTAGATGCTTCTACCGGAGATATGAGGATCACTTAGTCTTTATTGCTTGCGTTGGGTGGAGCCTGCTGAGCCTTACTCTATTTTTGAGGTTCTCCATGTTCTTGGAATGATATCCCGGAATGACTTGGGAGCACATGCAGTGCTGTCTGTGCTGTATCTTATGTTAGCAATGAGCTGGTACTCTGTGACTCTACAGGGTTACAGTAGTCACTGCATTCCAGTGCATCACATGCATGAAGGACGGGCACGTTTCCCCTCGCTGGCAACCCCGCCCCTGTGTCTGGCCTATGTCTGGCATGGCTGTGAGCGCAGAAAAGCACCTTTTCTCGGGGCCCGTTAAACTCACGGGCCCCTTTGAACCTGCTGGGTTCTGCTTCTTGTCAGAATCACATCTCAGTAGCACCGAAAAGCTTTGAAGGAACAGTGGCATTAGACATAGGACGAGACTCTAGGCCAGTGGTCACCAACCTTGCTATTGGAGATCTACCACCCTTAGGTGCAACCCAGAATTTACACGCCTGATACGTTATGTTAAGCCTAAAATTAGTCTCTAATAGTGAGATGATTTTGAAGGGCCTGATAATCTGTATGAGGTGTGTTAAATAAAGGGCTGCAGGGTGGTAGCTCTCCATGAGCAGTGTTGGTGAGCACTGCTTTAGGTATTACTGGAATAAACACTGCAGACAGCATTCCTGGGAGTAGTGGGGGCAGGGACCCTTTCCACACTGCAGAGACTCTCCTGCTCAAATAAGCCACTTAGAAGGTCGATTGATCAATCGATCACATGGTCAATTTGTCAATTGGTCAATTAGGCTAGTAGTGGAGAGGAAGTCATAAGTGACTGCAGCGATCAGGTAAACTTTTCTGCGTCCTTTTTTATTCACTGAGGGTTTGATTGGAGGATGTGCAGGATCCTGAGTTCCTTCAGCTCTCACATGTGCTGCTTTTCCACCTCAAGTCGTCATTCTTCTGCTCCTGAGCATCTGAACTCTTATTCTTGCATCTGTGAAGCCCACAATCTTTAAATGGTCTTTAACTGCCATGTGTTTGCTTTGTGGAGCTCCAGTACAATGGAGGTGTTCATCCTCATCAGCTAAATGAGCCAAGAAAATGATTGCATACTCCCAGGAGAGAGAATATGTTTTCATTTGCCATAAATCTGATTTGAATTGACCACATGTATCTTTACGTATTTAAAGGATGGAGGTTTGGACCCAGCTTCTGGTTCACCTCTCTTCCCTAATGGCATATATGCTGTGTTCTCGCTCCAGTCTGTTGGTGCCATTAGTATTTCTTCATCGCCGAACATGTGGGCACCTTGTTACTCTGTGTGTGAGTGGGGGTGTGTGTAAGGATGCATTTTTTGCCAGTCATCTGACCAGATGTCGTCGGCAGTTGGCTTTCCTTAAATTTCCTATTGCGATTTGGTATCGGACATGTTCAGGATGATAGATGGGAGCTTTGTTAGCAGGCGCTTGGGATTCTGTGTAACGGCATGAAGAGATTAAGGTCTCCATCCCTGAATCAGGAGCCTCAGAGGCCTAATGGAGAACAGAAGGGGCACGTAAACGGGGTTTGCTTGAATTTATGCTGTGCTGTCAATATTTAAGGATGGTGTTAAAAACCTGGCCCCATTAACAGATGGCAGCCGGCCGTGTGCTGTGCCTATGTTTGGAGGTGTGCGTGTGCGTGTGCCCAGAGTGGGGACAATTGGCATCAAACGGCAGAGGACCCCAGCTGAATCTATGAGGTTTGTGATCACTGGTGGCTGGAAGAAGTCACAGGGCAAGCTCTGCCCATTGAGGCCCGTTCATTGTTTTGTTGCCCTGGCAGATTTCTCACTTGGAGCTTTTACAGTGTGGTACATTAGCAGGACGCCTCTTGGACAGTGAAGTCTGAGGTCACATGACTGTATCCGTATTCATACAGCTGCCAGATTGGGCGCCCCTGCCAGCTGGAGTGGATGGATCGCTTGCAGTGGCCGGGATTCTCTGCCATGCACTTCCACATTCCTCCCCATGGAGATGCCCCAACCAGTGGCTGGATTTCCGACAAGATCAACAAAAAAACAAAGCCAAAAAGGGGGCTTTATGCACCTCCCTCGAGGGCACTTCGGGGACGTCCTGAGCTGCTCTCTTTCATTAACCACCGTCCCTTTGAGATGGGTCTAATTGCATTGGAGACGATTTAAACAAAGCTGTAAATCACCCAGAAATGGTGGGATGGAGAGGGAGGCGGGCCTCGTGGAATAATGACGTGCTTCACTGTCACACCTACCAAGGTAGACCGGACCAAAGTGCCCAGTTTTTCCCAGGAGACGTGTGTCTAAAAGGCGGCCATTTTGCTTCTCTCTGTGGTGCTTTTTCTGCCTGATCACTGTCTGATGCTAGGGCAGGTTAGGATACGTTCCCCTGGTCCTCTGCCTTCCCACCCTGTGTGTGATTGAGGGAGGCGCGGCGCCCCTCATGGGAAATTAAGGCCCTGCTAATGTAGCGCGGAGCTTGGCTTCTCGTTTTTCATTACTTCACATGAACTGCTGCGCTACTCAGTCATATTGCAGCTGAGAGACGGACGCTGCACCATCTGCCGGGAGACCATCGCCGGGAGGAGAGCGGTGCCCCCTATGAGAGCGCTAAGCCAAGGGTGGGCTTCAGGCTGTTAGCTGGGCCAGGCGTGGTCATCTGGTGTAAGCTTAGGCTGAAGGATGATTCCATCACCAATGGCTGACAGATATCCTGAGGTTGAATCAGCACCAAGATTTATTTGTATTGTGGTGTAACTGAGGATTAAAACTCACCTAGGGGCGAACTCTCCCATTCTCTGCTGTGTCTTGTCAAATAATTCCTAATCATTATATTGTTATTAACCCTTTTTCACCCTGCACATTTAATTGAGAATATTTCATGTTAAAACCATAATCAATCAATTATTAATATTGTAATGACTAGAGGGAACTTCTGCTGATTTATTGTGACATCCTGATTTTCCATATTGCATTTGAGCAGCTTTTGTTCAGGCTAATTGCCTGGCTGGATTTCAGCAACTTCAAGTAATTGCATACTTTTGTTTTGATTTGTTAATAATAATCATAAACAACCAAAAAATTATACTATAAGTTGAAAGAAAGCAATGAAGTTGTTCCTGATCACACTTTTTTAGGCTACACTATCTTTTCTAGTGACGGAGTCTGTCAACGACATTACAACATCTCTAGCAAAGTGAACATAGCCGTGATTCCCAAATCTTCAGTATTTAATCTTGCTGGTGACTAAGCAATCTTGGGCATTTTAGGGTCAGAGGCTACAAATCCAGACTCGGGATCAGGTTCTGATTTGGTTTCTACCAACCAGCTGAGCACTCTGTGACTCGGTCTGGATTTGTAGCCTCTGGACCTGAAGTACCCAACATTTCCCACAAGTGCATTTGGAGAAAAAGTGAAAAATGATCAGATGAGTAGGCAAAGGTGGGCTGTGAATGGCCTAAATGTGCAAGAAATAGAAACAGTAGTAACTCAATAGTAATTAAACGCTTAATGAATTTATGAATGGTCATTAAAAAGTGTAAAAGAGGCTGTATAAAATGATGGAACCTTTACATGACCCCTTACTCCCCACCCCCCATGTTATCGTCTATTGCAATGTTTTGACTGTTGACATTGTGTTACGCCAATTAGGTAGCCGTCCTCAAACCTTAATGTGGAGTTTTTAGGATTCGGAGTAAGAACACAAGTGCTTGGTGTTCGCTCAGACCATGCAGGTGCCTCCTATAGCTACGTCTCTGACACAGGGGTGTCATTAGCCAAGGTGTATCCCAGGAAACGCAGAGCACGAGGCGGCAAGGCGACAGGCTCGCGATGGAAGCCCAGGCGGACACCGAGGGGTGGGGGTAGCAGGTGTGAAAGGCGTGGTCAGCCCACTCCTCACTGTACTCCGTCAATTCAGCAATCACAGTTCCAGCCAATCATTTTCATTCTCAAATACAATTTGCTGATTAGCAGAAAAAGCAGCGAGAATAGAGTAGTTTCGCTGAAGCCCAGATGTCACGTGTTGAGGAGTGGCTGTGTTTATAGGAGCACAGCGGGTCGCTTTCCCCCTGTAAACATGCCAGATTGTGTTCCGGAACAACCAGAGAGGACTTCCAGATCACAGTTAATTAAGGCAATAAGGAGAACATTTTCAGCCGTAGATTGTATGTAAATGAGTTCATTTCCACCTACATAATCCAAGGCAGTATTAAAAGGTTTGTGTAAACTGGCGTGTTACTGTATTACTCACAGGCAGCAAAAGCAGGGCTCCAGAATGTTTATTAGTATCAGTGTTGGGGGTGTAAAATTGGTGGCTGTTTATAACAGTGTCCTTGTTCAAACCCAGCTGTTGTGTTCAGCATGCTTCTCCACTTCAGGTTGTTGATTAAGGAATCGTTAAGAAACATGTCATCCTAAATGAGTCTTGCTGCTATTTATCATTAATTGGCAGCGTGCATCATCTGCTCACAAAACAGGGTGAAACATTCTGGTAAGTCTAGGCAGCCCATATTTGTACCAAATGATTGAATGGTACAATCTTGCAGAGCATGAGACGGAACACACACACGGACTACACCGTCATTTTTAACATGCGTGGTTTAAACTTAAAAATATTTCTTGAAAAATCATCTTGCAGCAAACATATTTTAGTGAGATGTTATCAATCTGAATGAATGTATAAGAAGCAGATGGTAAGGTGGGGACAGTAGATGTGTCAGCCTAGGGTGTGCATAAAGGTCAGGCCTAGGCAGGGTGACCCGTGCCGCATGGCCAGTCCCTCATCGCGTCTCTCCGTCTCTTCCTCAGACACATAGAGAACTGGACAAGCCTGCCTACGCTGAGGGATGTTGACATGGAGCTGTACACAGGACTCCAGAGGCTGTGAGTATGAGCATCAGCACTATTCCTCCCCACCCGGCCCTAATATGCCAGCCGGCCTGTGAGATCCCCGCCTGAAATCTTCCTGGGAGTCGCTGCCTGCGTCTGCCGCCGTCACCCTTCACCCAGAAGTCTCCCTTTGCTGCGGCTTTGTCTTTCTGGAATCGCACGTTCCCCTGTTGTTCAAGCCTGTCTCCAAATGGAGGCCACCGGTCAGGCTGTCAGCTGCGCCCGCCTTAAGTGGTCACCCCATGTCTCTCTTCTAACTGAATGGGGAGCTTAAGGCCTGCTCACATTGTCAGCACCCCCCTCTTTTGTGACAGTGATCTGGGGCTTTACCTCTCCACCCCTTATCATTAGCATTCGGTTCTGGTCGGATGGGACTTTTACTCTTTTTAAAAAATGCTCGGTTAGATTTTTCAGGAAATGTGTGTATATATATATATATATATATATATATTATTCTGTCCAGATCTGCCTGTTGGCATTAACTGAGATGTAACTGAGCAGTGAGCAGTCACCATGTAGTATGACAGTGTTCTGCACCATAAAGATCTCCATGAAAATACAGACATTACAGAAATGAGGATAAAGTTAGTGTAGCATGTCAATGTGCTCCACTTTAAAGATCTCCAGGAGCTAACAGACCATCATCAAAGATCATGTCCACATAACGGCAGCTCAGGCCAATACATCTAACCACTCAAACTATAAATTCAGCCAGTGTTATAATCATAACCGTACTTCCTTACTTCGTAATGGTTTGTTTGAGTGAATTCACTATGGCTTAACACTGTATGGTGTAGCCTGACATCGCTGTGTGCTGCTGTGTCTTTCAGGACGATCATGAGATCGAACCTGCAGGTGATCCAGTCGCGCGCCTTCGCCCAGAACCCCCACTTGCGTTACATGTAAGTATGTGACCCAGGCAGAATGAGGCTGGTACACCTCAGATACTGCGCTCTACTTCAATTCCGCAGACGTCTCTGTTCCTCTCCTGAGCCTGTGAGAAATCTTGAGGGAGTAGCTGTGAGGTATCAGTGGGACGGGTGATACCACCGTTCAACCAGCTCTCGGGAGACTCTACTAAAGCAGGTGCTTCAACGGTCAGATATGGAAGGAGAGTAGCTCTGGTAGTTTAGAAGTACAAGAGGGAGTATAGTCTTGGTTGGCTTGAGGCCCGGGGGTGGACTGACCTTCATATGGATCAGTGCAGCCCCCTCCTCGCCATTCTCCTGTCCCTACATGCATTGGCAGTCAAGCGAGTAATCCTGAGAGTTCTGCGATGGATGTGATCCTGTCGAGCGGAGTTATTTATCTTAATAAATTGCCTCAGCCCTATACCTGACTCATTTGACGATGCAGTCAACTCCACCGTTTGTGTTTGGAATAAAATGGGTGCTTGCTTTTAAAACCCATGTGGCAGCCAAAGCGCCGTCTTGTCATGTGACAGTCAGCTATTTCCCAATTCTACCAGGATAAATACCGCAGGAGAATGAATTGCAATCTTTGCTGTCTGTCATGTGGCAAAATCGCTTAAACTGTCTCATTGTGTTTTCGTCCACGTGTATTTGTCCATGTTGGGTGGACGCCACGTGAGTGGGAAGCAGAATCGTGGAGTCAACAAATGGGGCTAGACTACCCTCGTTTGTGCTAATGAACTGGGAAATAATATTATAATAAGAATAATTGGGGAAACTACTCGGAATGTGGAAGCTACTACATCCACTTACACGGCCCAAAATGTGACGAGGGTGTGTCGTCTCGGTGTCTGACGACGTTCAGAAGCTGACGAGGTATTGTGACTGGTGGCATAAATCTTTAGTGACCTGTTATGGCAGGCAGCTTTGGAGTATTACTGACAGTGTTGTGAAGGTGTTGATGCTGGTGTTTGGCAAACTTTAAGACCCTCCTTTCCTGTGTTGTGGATGGGGTGGAGTGCTTGGTGGGTGACATATGCGTTAAGCTTCCTTTCTGGGTGCTGGGCAATTCATAGGGGTGCATGGGCACAGTCTGCTGCCCCCTCAGAGAGTTCAGCAGCCAGAACAGCACACCTTGAGACCCTCATTGAGCCACTTTCAAGCATCTGTCAGCCTGGTGCAGACGTCCATCTATTTGTGTATTGTCCAAAATTTCCCTATATCTTGTTATTTACTGTTATCAATCCATACTGCAGGTGTTCTGTATCCTATTATACCACACTACGCTCTGTGTAGTATGTACTGTACATCACTGTAGTGCACTCTAAAGCACTGGGCTCTACAATCACCCCAAATTCCCTACATGTACAATCTTAACTGCACTGTATGTTTGATCTTAATCTGAACTGTACTGTACTTTACATAAACCCCACACTATCCTACATGCACTGCAACTTGCCTGCAGTGTACCATACTGTACTGTATTGTACGTAACCCTCAAACTACCTTACATGTACTATACCCCTGCAGTACTATGTGTCACATGTGCTCCACCCTGCTGTTGCCCACATATACTGTACCCTACTGAAAATCCGATTACAGCCATGATTCTTCCTGTAAGAGTCTCTTTGCATTACACACGCTCGGCTTAGCGAGCGATTGCACTTGGATCCCATGTTATCTGTTTCGGTAACCGTTTCTCCAGACGCCGGCTTTCAGCGACGGCTTTTTAATTAATTGCGACTGGTCTCGCAGTAGCAGAGGCAGCCGTTGCCTGTAAGGATCCCGCCTGTCCCTTGGCGTGTCCCTTGGCGCCGACTGGCGGGCACGGCTCGAGAGCCCCGCCAGCACTATACTCATGTGCCACTTTTATTCTTTGCACCAATGGAAATTTGTTTTTAAATGCTTTTGATAAAAGGCAAGGGAACGAGCAGATAAAGGGCAGCTTTCAGTCTCTCAACTACGCATTTTTTGATCCTTGCCGTCCGCCAAGGCTTTGATGTGTCATTTTCAGAGTGTGGGGAAGGCAAGGTTACTGTTGTGAACGACAGATTTTCTTTTGTTTTAATCCTCATACGGGGGTGGTGGGGGGGGGGGCGATAAATCTCAAGGAGCCGCCGTCGCCATGGAGCCGTAAAGGTCACTCCCCCCTAGGGGTGAGTGAATGTCATTTGTCGTTAAGCCTTTCATCCGCGCTGACGTGTCCCTGCTTCAGAGTGCTGCTCTGACGCCGACCTGTGGGGCCAGCTCCTCCCTCGCCTCCCGGCCTGATCCCTTCGAGGTGCTCTTTGGCCCCTGAAGCTTTGACTGAGCGCTCGTGTCCAAGACGATTCGCGGTCACTCCATCAAAGGTCTGGCTCCCAAAGGCAGTGCAGAAATCGCATTGTTTTCAAGTCGGTTTCCCAGGGACGCCTCTGATCCCACTTATGAATGCTGTCAGTAGATCTATGCACCAAGAGATATATACACCAATGACAATTAATTGATTTTGTCATATAAGACTCAGAATAAACAGTGCATTTGATTACTCAAATCATGCCAGAACACTTCAGCAATATCAAACTTATTAGTGTTTTACAGAAATGGTAAAAGAAGATCTGGTTATGATGGTGAACCGAACCACATGATTGGTTGTGACAGATGTGATTCTGGTAGGGAAGATATCCTTGTGTAGGGTTAGGAGACCATGAGCTGTAATCTGCTTCCATTGATGGATTTCTCTTCTGCTTTCTAATGGCACCAGCTCGACTAGTAAAATAACATGATTTATTTTTAATAGAGAGAAACAACGACTGTACAAACAGCTAGCATGTGCCGATTTATCGCCTTCTAGCAGTCTATTTGCACATCTGTAAGCAGCCTGCAGATTGCAATTCAAAGGTTTGCTCAGCTTCACTTTATGTCTGTGGAATAGAACGGAGTTAAAACAGGACAGACATTAAAACGATACCTACCGTAAACGGGGTTTTAAGTCCGCTTTTTCAGGGAAATAAGGGGAAAAAATACCTAATGCAAAAGCTCAAAAGAGCAAAGCAAACACGACTTTAAAGTATGAAATGGGCACCTCAGCTGGAGCGCGTCCTTTCCTCCGAAATCCACCCAGTTGGCTCTGTTTTGCCTAGCAGTGCAATCAGGGCTGGCTGGGATTCATTACCTGACGCATTTGCAAACATGGGACATATGATGCATCACCATAGTAACACAGAAGGCCACCCAAAACCCAGCCGTGGCTCTCGGGGAGATATTATAAATCTAGCCTTACAGTTCTCGTTATGAGTTTTCTTCAAACATGCATAAGCGATATATCAGCGGCTTCAAGTCCTCATGCCTTTTCCATAAAAAGACGAAGAGTTGGCGTAAATCTTTATCTCAGCCTCTGCGATGGAAAAAAGCAATAAAGATATTGTAGAAAGCACAGGAGAGCTACCAGCACTGAGCACCAGGACGTCGTGGTGCTCAAAGTGTCTGTGGGGTTCCAGCTACAGGCCAGACGCCCCAAACCTGAACCATAGTGCGGCATCTGAAATCGGCACTTGAAGCTGGGACCCGCCGGGCTTTTTCCCGGGTGCCCTGGGTACGGAAAGCCCAGGTGGGGTAGGCAGGTTCTAGAAATGGTATTTGACTACATCACTGTGTGAACAAGATGAGTGCGCATGGAATGCCGTGTGCTGGGCCTGGCAGGTCAGGGCAAATCATACGTGTGCCATACCTTCCCAAGCTGAGGAAGCAAAGGCGACTCACGTTTCCACTCTCCTTTGTTCACTGATGGGTTCTTGTAGCTGCTGATGTGCACATTCCTGTAGATCACCACTGGTAACGGAGCAGTCACAGTACTGCTAATGTGGCTGTCGATAAAGGAGTGTGCTTCTTCTCTGGAGAGAGGGACCATGTTCTCCACTTTTATGAGCAGCAGCGAGGGGCTGCTCTCTAGCTCTGGAAACATTGCCGGCTGGCTCGCCCTCTGGATTTTACAGGTTGCTCCTTTCAAGAAGTCACTACTGATTTGGTGATGTGTAGCTGTGTGTGGATCGATGTCGCGATGCCGTGCGGCTGTGTGCGGAGTGATGTCATGGCAATGCTTGGCTATGAGGGAGAGTGACATGGCGATGTGGGTATGTGGGTAGAGCAACATCATGGCGATGTGGGTATGTGGGTAGAGCAACATCATGGCGATGTGGGTATGTGGGTAGAGCAACATCATGGCGACGTGGGTGTGTAGGATGAGCGACATCATGGTGACGCAAATGTGCCTGGGGAGTGATGTCACGGCGATGCAGATGTGTGGGGGGGAGTGACATGGCGAGCACAGGTGTGGCGAGTGTCGTCATGGCGATGCGTGGGTGTGTGAGAGTGAGTGTGCTTGCATATGTGTGTGTGTGTGTATGGGAGGCGGTCCACGCTCTACATGACGATAGAGACCCTACTGCCGAGCGGCTCGCTGACGGCTTAGCAATGCTGAGGGTGTTGTGCCGGGCTGGCTCGGTGCTCTTGACAGAGTGGCTGCCGCACGGTACTCCCACCACGCGTATAGAACCAAAGTGGGAATAGAAGTTGGCCGGATCCATGGGGACGCAGACTCTCTTTCTAAGCCTGACTAGGACTCTCAGTAAAATGGCTATAAATTAAATGGATGAGAACATATACCCTACTTCCCTGTCAGCAGTGGTTTGGAAGGGGTCAGTCCAAGGACAGCTGTCCGGAAGGAGCTGCGTGTGAACAGTGGCACTACCGGGGGGGGGGCGGCTCCCTGATGTGAACAGTGGGATACCCGGCATGAGCCCAAGTACACCCAGGAACGGGAGACACCCGTAAGCGGAAAGGCATGCAAGGAAACTCCCCCCTTCCCCCGAGCGCATAATAACGAGCTCCCAAACACCCCCCTAGTCATGCCCCCCTGCAAACCACTGGCACAGTGCAAGAGGAGCCCAATGTGATCTGGAGGGTTTTTTTCATGAACTTGGCGTGAGCTCACAGGATAGTACTGCTGATGCGAATCTGCTGTGGATGGACCTTCTCCAGCGGCATGACCACTTGCTGGACCTCCTGCAGGAGGAGCTTGGAGGAGCGTTTAACTGTCCCCTGTGTTTTTCAGAGAAATCAACTTGTAAAAAGATGCAAGCTCCCAAAAGCTAAAGGGGTGAAAATAACATGCCATCGCATTCGGAGCTCTGTGTCTTCAGTGGCAGGAGGCCGGACAGCTAGAGAACAAAGGATGCAGCCGGGGTGGGCTGTGGAGCGGCTGAGGCCTGCTGTGTGTCAGAGGATAGGCCGACTTTGGAAGGGGCTCGAGCCCCCAAGCTTCAGGCACGAGTGGCATGTGCTGAGTTCGGTGAGAACATGAGCGGAAGGTGCCGGAAAGGATGGTGCTACCGGGCAGCCAGCGGTGGGGCAGGAGGGCAGCGGGGCAGTCGAGCGTGGGGCAGCGGGGCAATTGGGCGTGGGGCAGGAAGGCAGCCGGGCAGTCGAGTGTGGGGTATGAAGGCTATGGGGTAGTGGGGTGTGGGGCAAGAGGGCAACCTGGTGTGTGGCAGTGGGGTTAGGGTAGGAGGGTAGGGGAGTAGCCAGGTATGGGGCAATGGGGTGTGGGGTAATTTTTGGGGCAGCGGGATAGCAGGCTGTGGGGATTCAGGGCCGTTTCCCTTGATTGGTCAGAGCTGCACAGACACTTTGACCTGAAACTTCAAGGCGGGAAGCTGATCTGCCTTTTGCACTGCTGTCCTCACAGAGCACCCCGGACTTTCTGTGCGTATTCATTCCTGGCAGACGCTGATGCTTTCTCCATGCCGAGGGGGCGAGTCGAGAATCGCCATGACATCACTCTTCTGGGTCTTCAGTGCAGAGCGCAACGGGGTCTGGGCGAGTCATCCTCGCGTGTTAGTGCCCCTCCGCGAAATCCCCTCCCTCTGCATGCGGCAGAACGCGAAATGCTCAATCCCTCCCCCCGGAAAACTGCGTCAGCGGACCTGACACTG
>JABFEB020000020.1:10254401-10271783 GCA_019775895.2 Stomatorhinus ivindoensis | reverse complement strand
ATGAGGTGTTTAATTACCTTATGTAAATGCATGAGCAAAATAGATTAACCTTATACCTACTTAGTGTGGAAGGGGGGCGTGGTTTTGAAAATGAGTGCAGCGTGATGTGAATTGTCAATTTTTTTTTTTACACATTACAAAGTAGAATGACTGAAAGACATCAGTTTGCATGAGTGCTTCATTAAATTCCAATAAGAATTCCAATGGAAATCTGACATTAATATGTTGAAATATAAGAGCAAATGAAATACATTCTGCTATGTAGGGATGAATTAATCAGCATATTTTCCTTTAGTGGTCATTATGAATGTAAAACTGGGTTTACTGCTCAGTTTTTGCACCTCTTAAATCATTAAAGTCGAATTAAGTGTCCTGAGTGGCAGAGTGATACATCTGCTTCTAGTGTGATTTAGTGGAGATGGAGTTTCCCAGTGCAACTGGGAGGACCATGATGTCACTGTGTGTTCATTCGCTCCTGCCGCAGACTCAGAGCCTCGCTTGGCGGTAGAGAAGGTCAGCTGTCATTCTTACTCATTTGAGGGCATCACCACAACGAACTATAAAGTGTTTTTATTGTAAATCAGAGAGATTACCCTCTCTTAGCTTTACACCTTGCTAGCTGGAGAGAATAACCTATTGTGCGAGTTGCGAGGTTTGCTTGGCGCTCTCATCCCATCGGCGGCAGCGGAAGCATCCGCTGCATCCTTGCGTCTCCATGTCCTTGTGTCTGTTTGTTCTTTGGAAGATTCCAGCTTTCTGCACACATGGTCACTGTTTTGAAACGTGATGTGTCCTGACTAGGCTGGGATAAGTAGACTCCAAATGTGTGATGTAATTATTTTAACCTCCATGGGTGAGTACACCAGTTTGATTGGTGAGGTAAAGTAAGGGAAGGTCTAAAAAGAATACATGTAAATCCTGGAGTTGGCTTTTGAAAGGGTCATACAGGAAGCTATTATTGCATTAAGAGTTTCAACCTTCCGGGTAATTAAATGATTAAATGCTCGGACCAGTAGAGGATTTTTTTGTTGTCGATTTCTGCTTCCGCGGTTAAATCTGCAAACTCCGAATGCCATTGTGCCTGCTGCGCTTATGAGGGATACCACTGCTGAGGCTCACTGCCCTCCCCCTGACAGTCCCTCCCACCATCCTGAAGCTGGACGAGCCCGAGCGGCGACATGACACCTGCATCGAGTTCACGGTGCGCGGCTCCCCCCATCCCACCCTGCGCTGGCTCCACATGGGCAAGGAGATCTCGCAGAGCGACTATGTGCGCACGGAGATGGACATCTTCCAGGATTACCTGGAGGGCTGCCTGACCTTCAAGAACCCCACACACCACAACAACGGCAACTATACCCTGGAGGCCACCAACTTCCTGGGCACAGCCACCAAGACTGTCTATGGGCACTTCCTGACCCCACCCTTTCTAGAAGGTACGTACCGTGGAGTGCCAGGTGACATCACCCTAAGAGCTGTCATTGCTGAGTTTGTTCCATTGGAGGTCACATTTAATATGTTTCATCTGTCTCTCTGTCCTTTCATTTTCAGATTATGAAGGTAAGCTTTACTGATCTTCTTATGCATAGTAATAATAAGAGGGATTATATGGTAAAGAAGTTTAATGATGTGGATGAGGATCCAAGTGCAGGGTTGTGGTTTAATGAACCGAGATTCAGAACAGAAGTGATCCATAAAAAACGTGCACAAGGGGCAGGTAACCAGGGCCCGGGATAATACGGATACTGAAAGCCAAGATGCAGTCCATAAGCAGGTCTGAAGATGGGTAAGATTTATGAAACCAGACCGTGAATCAGAAAGTTTTCGTGCAACTCAGCAAGGAGCAAGCGCCACCCCTGATATGGGCTGCAAGTGTCTCCAGAATTTGCATGAGGCGTGATCTCTGAGTGCTGATTGGAGGTTGGGGATGTGCCAAATTATTTTTTTTCTTTTTCAGTTTAAGCCCCGCTTGGGAATATTCTTAATCAAGATACTGAAATAAGTGAATTCTGAGAGATAACTGAGAAAGAAATGCTGGTAAATATATTAGTTCTATGAGCCTCGTGTTGTGTTGCATTGTGGGATTAGTGTCAGGGTTATGGTTAGTGTCAGAGCACAGCCACCTTATGGGTCAAAGCAGCAGGAACGTTAGCGTGAGCTCATCAGACAGTCACTCACAGTGCAAGATGGTAAGTGGCTCTCTGCTCTTGGACCCTTAAGTGAGGTACTTGACCTGGACCTCTCCAGCTGTATTAAGAGGAAAAATCTGAATGTGTGGGCAGAATGACCTGTTAGATAATGGTCAAGAAGAATCTGTTGGAGCTTTGTGTGATTTTTAATACATGGAAGTAGCTTGGTATTTTTAGACAGTAAGATTGTTATCAGAAGAGAGGTGATGTGCAGGAAGGATGAATGTGCATAGGGCAGACTGGGAATGGAAGCGCGTGGGTAAAGCTGGGAATAGAAGTGTATGGGAGAGGCTGGGAATGGAAGCGTGTGGAAGAGGCTAGGAATGGAAGCGTGTGGGAGATGCTGGGAATGGAAGCGTGTGGAGAGGCTGGGAATGGAAGCGTGTGGAAGAGGCTGGGAATGGAAGCGTGTGGAGAGGCTGGGAATGGAAGCGTGTGGGAGAGGCTGGGAATGGAAGCGTGTGGAGAGGCTGGGAATGGAGGCCTGTGGGAGATGCTGGGAATGGAAGCGTGTGGGGAGGCTGGGAATGGAAGCGTGTGGGAGATGCTGGGAAAGGAAGCGTGTGGGAGATGCTGGGAATGGAAGCGTGTGGGAGATGCTGGGAATGGAAGCGTGTGGAAGAGGCTGGGAATGAAGGCACACAGGACAGTAAGTATGTAAGGAAAAGCAAAAAAAGCAGGGCTGGGCAGGGAAGGACCAGGCAGGGCAGGGTAGGACAGGGAAGGACCAGGCAGGGCAGGGATTGGAAGGACCAGGCAGGGCAGGGATTGGAAGGACCAGGCAGGGCTGGGATTAGAAGGGCCTGGCAGGGCAGGCTGCTCTGTGTTTGCAACCTCACCTCTGTCACTGATCCTCTGCTCGGGGCACATTAGTCAGTCTGCAGTTGCCCTCTGATCTCCATGTCTTTCATGCTTCTGAGCATGGACTCAGTATTCCTCCTACTGGTCTCTGTATGTGTGCATGTCCATGCATGTTTATAGCTTGTGTCCTAGCCAGATGTAATTATCACTTCCTGTTAGCCTCTGCTACATCACCAGCTCCCAATACTAGCACAGCTATTCTCAGTCCTGTTTAGCGGCTCTTTGCCCTGTGTTGTTTCAGAGACTCCCACGCCGACCAGCGTCACACACCGGCCGGACGAGGGCACGTTCGGGGTGAGTTGGGACTTTGGTGGCCTCTCTGCCACACTCTGCATCATTATCTCTCTCTTCTTGGGTTTTAATTCACCTTCTAATACCCACTTGCTGTCCCCTCCCTTATGGCCTCTGCATTCAGCAGGCTCTTAAAAATGTAATTTCACCAAGCTGTGTGCGGAGAAATTGTCCATATAGAGATTATTGCCTCGTTTTATGGTTTTAATGGTGAAGCAAGTGTTTGGTTGGGGACTGCAACCTTTTTATTTCTCCACAATCTTAATTACATGAAAGTTTCAGGATGAAACAATAGTATTTGGGACTTCTTTTGTTTTATGAGTCAAACAAAGACAGAATTCAAATGCTGCAGTGATTTTTTTCCCCTGGTTTTGTGATGAAAGCCTGATCTGGGCTCCGCTCTACCTTTCAAACACAAATTTAAACCTTTCTCTGCCTTTTCCACTCCTCAGTGGCTTAATGAAAAGGCTTTTTGTGTAACTCTCTCGACTCATGAATATATAGCAAGAGCCAAAAGAGAGAAACCTTAAAAAGCCACCAAATTTTATTACTAAGGTTGCATCATTGCCCACAATATTATCCATGTGAATAAACAAATGTTGATTCACGGCGTACTGAAAGAGGAGACTTTCGGGTAGAGTTGTCAATCAAATAGTGTCCTGGAGTAGATTTTACGTTCCTAGGATTTAAAATCTCAGAAAGAGAAGCTTGTATCAAAACTAGTAAAAGCCACCGGAGGCATATGCATGACTCGCCGACTTCCTGGCGTGCCCCTCCCCATACCCTGCAACCTTAGCCTGTGCTGTTCTGGTCCAGGGCTGTGGGTAGGCTGTCTCGTGAGCCGTAGGTGCAGATCTGGTATATGGGGAGCCTAAGCTATCAGAGCCACTGTACATCACATGGACTTCCATCAGATTGCAGCTGTGTGGCCTCGCCGGCTGAGCTGAAAGAGCCCTTCTTTCCCTGGCCTCTAGGTGTCTATAGCGGTCGGCCTCGCTGGCTTCGCCTGTGTGGTTCTGGTCCTTCTCTACGTCCTCATCAACAAATACGGCCCACGCTCCAAATTTGGCATGAAAGGTAGGTGACGTTTACATTTCCCACAGAATTTCAGCTCTACGCCTAACGCGACGGAACGGCGTAGATGTAGAGAGCTCAGCTGTAGCCATTCTGCCCTTTAGCGTGATGCTAACCTGAATTAGCCTTTCCTGAGCAAACAAATCTCTGCTCGAGATAGGAAGGATGGCTTATGCCCCACAAACAAAGTGCAGGGTAAGGCAGAAGTGGAATCTTTAGCACTTAAAGATTGTGTTCTGAGCTACTACTTTCCCGGTCATTCTTGTTTCGTGTGTTTTCTGGGGTATCCTTTTCCCAGAAACGCCTCTCTTTATGCCTGCTTGAAATGATGCCAGAGTCACGTAGAGGGGACCCATGGGACAGGCAGCGATCTTGCCCCGTGCCAGCGTGCTGGAGATGCGATCTGAGAGGCGGCGGGGTGTCAATCATAGCAGAGAATTGGAAGGGGGGATTAATACGGCTGACTGCGCTCATCCTTCTGCTGTTCGAGATGCTGGTTCCTGTCCAGAGTGGCTCATCTGTATTCAGCTCCATCTGATAGCGTGATTCTGTGAGCGCTGCGGGTCCTTCGTCTGGCCGTGGCGAGAGCCGGGGGCTCCTTCGGGCTTCTGGCCGGCAGCAACACAAGCGCTTGGCAGCCATCCTGCAGTGCGCTTCCGCGCGGAACGTTTAATCACCGCTATCAGTTCCGGCCGAAACCCGGCAGATCCCCAGAACATTTCGGCGATGCGCAGACGGGTTATGCTCGCTCTCTACCCTGGCTGAGGGAAAAGGGTCAGGAATCTGGTTGAACATAGCAGCAGATAAAGCAGAAGAGTGAAGTTGAGCAGTGTCAAGTCAGGAGAACAGGACCACCTCCTAGCCTTGCCGACACTCCAGAGCCAAAAGTGAAAAACGAAATCAGTGGTTTATATTCTTTTGCTGAAGCCCTGTTGGGGGGTTTGTTATTACTTATAGCTCATTTATGTTCATTTATAAGCAAAAAATCTGCAGAAATAACATGCGTGTTTGTGAGTGCTAACGCTGGCCAGAAGGATGCTGCCGCAGCTCACGCAGTCGCCTGCCCATGACCATGGGACAGTGGAAGGTGCTGCTGTGTCTGACGCTGTCGGGGCTTGAGGCGCCTTCAGCCTCCCGCTGCCTCCCACACGAGCGGGTGCTTCCACGCCGCCTGCCTCTCTTTGTCTTGGCACTCTGCCCCATTCATCGACTTTCTCCATTTCGCTCCAGTTCCCACGAGGTACTTCTTTTCTCCAGCATCGCCAGAATGGAAAGAAAACACCCCCTTATGACAGCCGCTCCGAAGGCCTTTTAATGAAGTTAATTAAAAGCAGATTGAGTCGATACTGTTGTGTTGTTGGGAAGTGCTGATTAGGGGTGGGGGGGGGGGGTGAAGAAAATGAGAGGACATGTAGGATCACTGCCCTCCTCCCAGAATTCCATTTCCCCTGGGTCAGCAGCCATCGTCTTATACCACCAAAGCAGGCCGCCACAAGATGGCGTGTCACTGACCAAGGGGATGAGCGGAGGATGCTGGGAATAGCCTCACAGCAGCATTAGCGTGCCAGCATGCCAGTCTCTTTTTGAGAAGCACCGTCCTGCAGCTCACTGAAAACCACACCACCTGCCCTGAACGCCAGCCAGTCTAAACCCTAGCTCACTGCACCAAATACTTCCGGAGATTCCGTTCAGATTGCAGGTTTGAAAAATGGTAGCATTTGATGCTAACGAGTTTCTCAGAGTCTCCCCTCTAATTAGACACACGCCAGTTAATTTGTGTCTTGTTCTCACTACTCATTTCTTACTACTTTGGCAGTTGACCATGAAACAGTAAATTCTATGGTGATCATGTTATAAAGGTTTGGTAATTTTGATTCTTTTGCATCCCTCAAAACTGCAAAAAAAAACTGTCTTGTTTTTTCCCCACACTCTATAAGGTCCATTTTAATAGTAACGATATTTTGCTTAATTATTCTGAATAGGGAATTACTGTCCCGTTGTAATTGGAGATTGGTCTGGACTGAACTATTGGTAGGATGAGAGGATGCAAGCAAAATACGTAGCTGCCTAATAATTCCGCACACAGTGTATGACTATGGCCATGGAAGCAGGCCGACTAGTGTGTGACAGGCGGCCCGCTAGAGCTCCCACAGATGGGCTCAGATGTTTACTTGCAGCAGTAAAAGTCTGTGTGTAACAACGTGAGAACATTCTTATACAAACGACACGAAAAAAAAAAAACTAAATCGGAACATTAAGATTTGCTTCTTCCGTGGGGGTTTTATATTTCTTCCAGGCTGTTTTGGGCCTTTTGGAGTTTCTAAAATTCTGTGCTGTCTGGTAATGAGACTTTATTTTATTGTTCTGGTCTGGTTCTGAGGGACCTCTTCAATATTCCGGTAGGTTCATACAGTGGATTTAGTGGATCTCGTTAGGCAACTGGGAGATCACAGTGAGCTCTGGTGCGAGTGACTATTAAGAGTTTGGCTTTGCGTTTTATTAATGCTGTCAGTCTCGGCCTAGACATCTCCGGCATCTCAGGGCACCTTCTGAACAGAAATCCACCTTACTTGCTGCCAATTCCACTACCTACTTCCATCAGCGTTAAACTCCCTGGAAGGACTAACATAGAGATCATTATCGCCCAAAGTCA
Source organism: Stomatorhinus ivindoensis (assembly GCA_019775895.2). Classification (NCBI taxonomy): domain Eukaryota; kingdom Metazoa; phylum Chordata; class Actinopteri; order Osteoglossiformes; family Mormyridae; genus Stomatorhinus; species Stomatorhinus ivindoensis. Next base: position 10,264,715 of record JABFEB020000020.1, on the reverse strand, counting down.
TGCAGCTCTTGCGGTTCAACAGCCTATGAGGTGGGTGGAGGTGTCATAGTCATTTTCCTTTGAGATGCGCAAAATCTCCTTTCCTGTCCCACACTTTATTCTTTCGGATAATTATGACGTAAAACTGGACCCCCTTCCTCCATACCTGGAAATGTGTTCTGAATGCACAGATTGTCTTGTTCTGGATGTTTTTTGTTTTTTGATTTTCCCTACGGCTTTTACTGGTGTTTCATTTTCTTTTGTTACACTGGAAATTTCTTGAAAGTTCCATGCTCTAATTATCTTGTGCTTCACCAGATTAGCGCTAATGCATTGCTATTTTGAAATTCCATGCTTTTTTTTTCATGATTTCACGTATGTTTTTCTTTGTGTAAAAATCTGCTTCCATAACGCCACATGTCAAATGCTTCAGCTATTACAATTCTCTGGACGTGACTCCTTGGTGTCGCCATTTGAGCAGAAAGTGGACAGACGTGCTGCAGGACCCACAAGTGCGCACTCTCAGATTGGGGGTGGGACGGTCCCTGAAAGACTGTGTTGACCTGCTCATCAGACAGACAGATGCCCCTAAACCCAAACACATGACACAGCATTGTCATGCTTCGTATCCCTCCCCCCTCAATGTCCTTCCCCCCACCGGTATGGTGAATCAGCCGAGCCGTCTCGTTTATCTCCACCGTCCACTGGGGGTGGGGGGCTGGGGGGAGGTGGTCGATGCAGCCATTAACTCCGATGAGGTGTATTGGATTTTTGCTCCCCTAAATCATTCCGGGTCTCTGTGTGTTCTCCAGCAATCCCAATAAAACTGCAACGTTCTCCCCGTTAGCACTTTTGAATTCCAATTAGCACCGGTACCACGGTGCCGCCAGTCACTCCCGCCACGTCCGGCTGATTTACTCACCTCTCAGGCCGCCGCGTGGCCGTCTCCACGACGACATCTGATTCATTCCCTCGCTTGGCCGTTTGCTAATAATTACAGCCTTTCCAAGGGTTGCGGGTTGCTGACACGTGGGCAGAGGGATAGGGGGCCTCAAGCAGCCTCATTCGTTTCATTGGCAGAGGGGTAACATGTGATCAGTTGTAGAGCCCCGGCCTGTAGGGCCACCTCGTCCAATCAGGCGCACAGGGTCGCCAGACTGAGTCTCCGTGAGCACCGTGGCTCTCTTGTCTTCAGGGGGCTTCGGCCCGGATTGGAGACCCATCGCTTCTGTCCTGAGTGGCAGCTGACATATGTGTGGTTTTGGGATGAGCCTGGCAGTGAGGGTGGGGCGGTAAGCCAGCGCCAGGCCGGTCCTCGTCTGCGTCGTCTCTGCGGCTCGGGTATGGATACATCCCACTGGTGACAAGCTGACGAATGAACATGTAGGACTAGGGGACCTTTTGGATGATGGAAGAAGGGATGAAGGCGACTCTCTAACTGCATTAGGCATCTGGGGGGTGGGTCCTGTTTTCTGCTACTGATTTTCTGCCGAAAGGAAAATTGAATAAAAGTCTGTTTTTTTGTCTTAAGAATCGGCCAGCTATCTAAATGAAATCTCACTGGATACCTAAAGCCCTTTTATGTCATGTCTGACTTCAACCCATTGCGTAATCCTATTATCATTATATGATTATTATGAAATAGCAAAGTTTTTTTTCATTGCAGAGCCATGGGATGGTTTAGTCTCTGCCCAGAGAAGCGGATTTCCATGGAAAAGCACTGCTTATCTAAATCCTCTCATTATTTCCAAAGCCAGGCTATCACGCTTGTCCACAACTCTGCTGCTTCACTGACGCACCGGGGCCTTGCTCCCTTCAAGAAACTCACGCCGCACCTCTAAGATTATTTCTCCGAAGTAAAAAAAGATGTAACTTTTCACGGCCTATAAATATTGAATGGCAAAAACAAGGATTGTTTAAAGGGTAGGCAGAGTTCTGTTGAGCTTGACTGAGGAACACTGGAGCAGCAGCATTAAAGGCCTCGATTTTCCATTCCACGGAATGTTCTCCAATGTCCAGCTCATGCAGAAAATGGCTCTGTCAGGCACCCAGTCAGGCACCCAGCCTGGCACATAGGAAAGCCGATGGGTAGCAGAAGCTAACCCTACCCCTAACCCTAAGCCTAACCCTAACCCTAACCCTCTCTGTTATCATACATGTGACTGCCACAAGCTGCTGGTATGGAGAGTGTCATTTGTGAGTACACTGGTAAATGCTAATGTCTCCGGTCCAGTTCTGTCAGACGAGATGGATCACTTTCACGTGAACGCAGTTATTACCCCCAAGGACACTGTTTTCACCCTAATGCTCTTCGATTTCTGAAGAAGTATATGCTTTCCCAAGTAATTTGCTCGTGTTACTGGCAATACTGCATCTTAGTTTTAAGGACGTAAAATATCTATGTTGTTAGCCGTCTGAGAGTACCGTATCTGTACTGTTTGCCCTGGCTTTGGTGGCATTGCATCTTAATTCTCTGGAAGTACTTTATCTATACCGTTAATGCTCTGGCAGTATTGCATTGCAATGCTCTGGAAGTACTGTATTTGTGTTGTTTGTTAAGGTTTTGGAAGTATTCCATCCTAATGTTCTGGGAGTACTGTATATACTGTTTGTTATTGCTTTGGTGGCATAGCATCCAAATGCTCAGTGAGTATTGTATGTGTACTGCTTGTTAAGGCTCCGGCATTATTGCATCTTAATGCTCTGGGAGTACTGTATCCGTAGTCTATTTTTTGCAGTGTTTTTTTTTTTATTCTTTGGGAATTTAATTCACAAAGAGGCTGCTGTTTATTGAAATGTAGTGACACAGCACCGTGATGCGTCTGATATGTACAGTGCCTAGCAGGTAGAGCCACAGTCCAGATATACACGCTACAGATGGTGAAGCCCTTTGTTCTCCATTTAGCCATGCAGCAGTGCTGCGTCTTGGGTGAAGCACCATGTTCACAGTCTTTCTTTCGAGGGCCATGTGTAGACAAGCATATGACATCCGCCACACCCAGCCGCTCAGGGTTCTGTAGCATCTGCCTGCTGCCTGAATGAATCGGAAGGCTTTCTGATTAATCCGCACATGGGAAAGACCCCTGGAGGCACATTGTTTTGTATTGTCCTTGAAATGGAGCAGTAATTCCGTAATTGCAAAAAAATAAAAATAAACATTAGATTTGACCTTAATTACAATGACCCTTATGGACCCCTGTCTTGTTAGTGGTAAGGTACGTTACCAGGTGCCTGACCTCACCACCTCTGAGCCTATCAGCTTTAATAGCAATTTATGTTATTAATAATAATACTTAAGATGAACTGCAGAAAAATGGGCCCACATTTGTTGGATATCACCTCCATTCATTTATTAAAATCTTCAGGTAAGAATTTTGCATACCAAAAATGGGAAGATAAAATATATTTTTTGAAGAAGGGGCAGATTATAAGATACTCATCCCCGTCTTGGCATGACTGTTCTCTGTTAATGTTGTTTGGTTTATTTTTGAAATAGTAATTCAGGCTTTTACAACCATGCGAGAGATGATCGGATATGAAATGTTACTTTATTAAATCTTACAGCACTATTAAAGAAACGAGGCTATTTAAAGTCGTAGTGCCTGGCAAGAGCGCTTGCATGGCTGAAGGCCGGCATGGCCCTACGTCAAGCTCAGCGCTGACTCTTATTGTCCTCTCCTGCTTGTTATGGAAACACCAGCCAGATGTGCTTCATTGCGAGAAGCTTCTGGCCTGCAGACTCAGGCACGGCATACACACACACACACATACACCTACACACACACACACACACACACACATATATTTACCCACGTCACGCTGACTTTCTGTTTGTGCTCTCTGTGCTGTATCACCCAGCAAAAAGACTTCCATTGAATCGCACCACAACAGCTGGTCTATTGGTTTACCTAAAATGTCATTTTCCACCATGAAATTTAGGGGTTTTATCTTTTTTTATTTGACTATTTATGAGGTTTTTTGTCAGTACTAAACGATGTAGACACTTGCAAATTTATAAATGGGTACAGTAAATGCTTCTCTGAACGTTTTCTTTGGAAACGATCCACCTTATAACCGCTGATGCAGTACAGGGTTGCAGGGAGTCTGTCCCAGAGAACTGGGATGCTGGTCCATTCAGGCCAAACACCATGGCACAATGTCAGCAATTTAGAAATGCCAGTGCACCAGACTGCAGAAGGCAATTCGCACACAATGAGGGGGGATTCGAACCTGCAGCCCCCACCATGCCACTGCACCTAGGTGCAGCTTCGTGTGATGACTGTGACACTGATTAAACTGATTTTAAAGTGATGGGGCTTTTGTTACATGCAAACCTTGCATGAATCTGTCTAGGTCAAATTTCTATGGTTGTTTTTACTGTTTGTAGAGAAGGTCTTTGTTGCCTAGTGCATTTTAAAACGGCTCCCCTGTGAACGTGTTTTCTCGGTGCTCTTGCTGCTCACAAAGTATCTGCATCATACCTTGTGGGGAAACACCACCACCACTCTCCGTTCCCTCGGAAACGACGGCTCTCAGTGGCTGGAAAAAAGGCTGCGTTGATTTAAGTAAACGTATATATCAATTACGGGTGTGTCCCTCTCGTCTCCACAGAGGCCCAGGCTGTATATAACCTGATAGAAATGCGGCACTGACAGAAAAGAGCTGTGAATGAAAAGGGAATGGGAGATAAAGGTCCGCTTGGCACGCCGGGGGGTGGGGGCGTGCCTCTCATGTGCAGAGATCTGAGAGCATCAGAGCAGAGGGGGGGCATCAATGCCCCTGCTGGCGTGCTCCACTTCTGCCTGATGCCTCCTGGCATATCTCCAGTATGACATTAGTTGTGGATAGTTCTACTTGTTTTGCAAAAAAGCCTTTTAAAAATGCCCATCTCCTCGGCTTTGAATGCGATGTACACACTGCTCGTGTGCTCGTGTGACATTCCAGCTGAGTTTGCTGACTGTCTGACTTAATGCTTTAAAGGACACTTTTGATAGATCTTTGCCTAGTCACTTGTACAGAGTGCAAAGTTTCAATGACCAGTCTAATTAAAGGACATCTAAGTGATGCATATTGTGAATGCAGACATATACTGATATCTTTTTTAAACTTTCTTGGATGTGTTTAGTGTTACTTTTCCATAATGGGCACCTTAGGATGGTGCTTTAAATAGATCTGAAGCTTGGCTTTCTAGCTACTGCATTCTGTCATAGCTGCTTAGACCAATGTTTTGTGTGCATTTAGGAAATCTCTTTATCAGACCTCATATAACTGGCTCAAAGTGGTTTGTGAGTTCATTTAGTTTCCTTCTCTATCCTTCCGTGTGCTTCAGTTTTGTGTACTCTTTTATGGGGTCCTGTAATCTATCCTAATCTGAAATCTAAGTACTAATCTCAGAGAAAGCAAGGGTTCTTTTTCAGTCGGTTTATGAGAACATTGTGCTAATTACTTGTCTGGCGTTCAGAGGAAATTTCTCTCTCTGTATTTCTCTCTCTCCCGGGCTGTCTAGCAAACTCACAATCGTGCCGCTTTTAAACTGAAGAACCAAGAGGAAGATGTGTTAACTGACTTCTCTGATGTTCACTGGTGTCAGGCGTGTTTGTTTATTTACCGTCACTGATCCCTGACTGGATTCTGGTCACACTGACTTTGAGTCTGCGGTGAAAAAAAGTAACTTTATCTTGATGGCTGGCATTTCTAACAAGGAAGTTGCTTCAGCAGTCAGTGTCTCTGGGGAATGAGTCTTTATTCCTCTTTTTTTTTTTTTACCCAGCTGTGGGGCGATGCCATGACCGTCACCCTTAAGATATGCCCTGCGGCCATACTTCAGCGATGCAAGGGGCGAAGCCGCCTGTGCCATTGCATTGCTGCAGATTTTTAAATGATGCGCCAGTCCTTCATATGGTCAGTCTCTCAAAACATCACTTCCTCTCTGGCCTTGACCTTTCCTTAATGACCAGCAGCATTGATAGCAACATGGAGCCTGCCTCCGCAAAACAGAATAACCAGCCAATTTTCAGCACTGATTCATTCCGAGGTAGCTTGAGATTTCATACATATTCAGAGACACGGAGGTAGGGGTGTAGCGAGATCTTGCGGCACGGGATCTCGCGATATTACAACATGACGAGATTTCTCGTCAAAGTGAAAAGCGGTCTCGGGAAGGCGCTGCAAATTAGCTGCTGTAAACATGTAAGATGCCCCAGACACTTTTAAATCTTCTGTGTGGGAACATTTTGGGTACCCGGCAGGAAATATAAACAGTGAAAGGGTGACAGACAAAACACGAACCATCTGTAAGCATTGTAGGAAAATAATGTTGCACACAGCGGCTAACGCTACTACTATACAAAGACACTTCCAGCACCATCATAGCTCTTTACTTAAATCCGCTGCTGGTGAAGAAAACATTAAAAGACCAGACAAACACTTACAAATGTGTTTGTACCACAGCCAAGTGCTAGAGCCACTTCAATAATGAAGGATATCGGCGTTTTTATTGCAGCCGATATGAGACCATTTTCTGTAGAAGGAAATCCAGGGTTTCAGCGACTCCTCAACACATTAGAACCGAATCATTTTCTGTCTTTCAAATTAATCAAATAAAAGGCTGCTTTCCAGTAATATATTTCTTCTTTGACGGTTTACTTAAAATATTAATAAAATATCGTCTCGTTCTCGCTAACCCAACTTCGTGTCTCGTCTGGTGGGCTGAGTGTATTGTTACACGCCTACTCGGAAGTGTAGGGGCCGATGGTGACCACCACTGATTGCTTAGAGGCTGGGGGGGAGGAGTCATTGGCTGGCGTTACTTGGTTGCCCACCATATGTAGCCCCCTCCAGTCAAGGGCTGAGAGACGGGCTGTCCATCGTGAGGGGAGAATCTTTCTCATCCTGCTCCCACACATAAGGCTGACAGGGAAATCGGGTCAGGTGGGGGGGTTGTCTGTGCTGCGACAAGTCGTATTCACTGATGCTCTGGGGATGGGGGCTATGGAATTGGGGTCCCCAGACATCCCCAGAGGTCTTGTGTGTCATTGGTTGAGCACCCCATGCTGGTTGAGCACCATTACCAGAGTACTTCACTTCAATGGCAGAGCCTTTCAGGGAAACGTACCATAAAGAGCTCTGTGGGTGAGGAGCCCTCTGTTGGATCTGCTACCTGCACCTAGAGGCACCGTGTACTCCATATCATTTGTGAAGGTTTAGTGTTTTCTTTTTTTGTTAAAATAAAGTACAAAGAACTTTAGGCACAAATCTGGTTTAAATTCCTCCTAACATGCCGTGTGAGTATACATGTATGCAGGTATGGCAGAAATCGACGAGTTTAATATGGAGGACACGGCAAGTGCTCTGATCGTCATCCACATCGGCAGGTCCGTCTGGTTTCAGGCTACCAAGCCGAACACTCTCAAGCAGGGCATGGAGATAACAAAGCGACTCATTTTTGCATGCCTCACGGACGCTTCTGCCGGTCCCCTCGTCTTCACCGCTAGTCACACACGTAGCTCCAGGGGTTTTGAGCAAATGAGCTGCATGAATCTCCCTTTCTTACTAAAGACACAAGCGATTCACTTCTAATTCCAGTCTGGTTTTCCCTGTACCAGAGCTACTGGCCAGACAAAACACATCAATCATTCATTTTATAAATAAATAACTGTACAGTAATTAGCGTGAGTAATGCCTGTTAGAGGCACGCCCCCGAGCTCGGGGGGGTGGGGCAGGGCTCCGTCACTGCACTGGGGCCTTTCCAACCTCTGCTTGGTCATTTTTCTCTTCATCTACATAAAGCCAAATGACAGAGTGAGATCCAAGAAAAAAAGTACTTGGAGTAAATTAATTGGAGTAATTAAGTGTGGGGTTAGGGTAAGGGTTAGGTATGCTTAAAGGGAATATGGGATTGCCAAGGGGCAAGTAGGTACTCAGGGAGAGAGGGCAGGAGGGGTGAGTGCATGTATGTGTCTGCCTGTCTGTCTACCCAGCATGCCTTGCGACAGACTGGCATCCCATCCGGACTGTATTGCAGCCATGGTCCCCCCCCCCCCCGCATCCCTAACCAGGATAAGCGCTAGAAAGAGCAATGGATGGCTTTTTAGACATTAATATATAATCGATGGAAGTCAAGTGAAATGGCAGGTCTATTTTTTATCTCATATCAAGGATGTTTTAAGATTCTTGCATTGCGATACACTGAGGCCTTTCCAAGACCCTGTACAAATCAATTTTTTAGACTCAGGAGATGCTCAAAGACGTTTATTCACAAGAAAACTCAAAGCAATTCAAGAGTAAAAGCTTCCGCTGTGAGTTCTGGCAATTTGTTGTTATCTAGGATAAATGCAAGAATGCATATACTTAACTAAAAAATACTCCTTTCCTTCTTTGTATGTCAATCTCCCTCTGCATGTCAACTTTAAGCAACAATTTCTACACTTAAAATGAAAAGACTTAAAAACCTTAAAAGGATCTAAGGTATTCACTGACAGCTGTACTTGATAAATAGAAGATGGATGAATTGATATTCATCCAGTGTTTGGTACTTCTTAGTGCCTGGATTTACGGCTACTTCTGTTTTCATGTCACATGGCTCAGTCCATCTTGATGTGCGGTGTTTTTATAAGGAGATGTTACATTCATTTTTTGAGTCCGATAATTAAGAGCAGTGGCAAAAGACATCGGGGAAACCTGAGCAACCACACTGAGCAAATGTCACCAATTACCCTGGGGATGCAAATATCTTTGGAAGAGTGGGACAATATTCGTGGTTCCCTCTCAGGTCTGCCAGGCAGTGAACACTTGGGACTGGTGATAAACTGAATAAGGAATCAGAGTCGGAATTGACAAGATTCCAGGCGGAGTGCTAAAGGGCATTTTCCATAAAGAGAGCAGCTTTGGAAAATGTCAGTGTGTGTAAGTTGAATTAGTTTTCTCTGTCTCTTTTCCTCTTTTGCCACTGAGCCATAACTTCATTTGGTGATGCTGTGGTCTTTTCATTCAAATGATGTGTTGATTTTGAGACATTAGTCTCGGTTGGGCATCAAGGTAACCACTGAGCCAGATGGATTTGGCTGCATCAACCCAAGGAGTAAAGACGCTGGCTGAGGCCTGACAGTAACGTCAAGGTCAATGCGATGTATTTCTGGAATGAGTGAGAAATTGTCCGCCCCCACCCGCGCTGGGCATCCTTTTCGCGCCTTTTCATTGTCTCGCTTTTCAGCATAGGAACAGAAACATGTACCATAACAATTTGGTCAGGATAATTGAATCAATTACATTTCACAGACTCGCGCTTTGGATATCTTGGGTGTTATGAAATCGGAATTATATGCCATCGACATGAGGCTCGACGCTACGCAAGAAAGAAATGGACTCGTGCTGCTATGAGCTGCCCAACATCCTGAGGCCCAGGAGACGTCTCGTGCCCTGTGATCGGGGTCACTGTTAGGATAGAGATGTGCTGCCTCTGAAGGTTAGAAGAGCCTATCTCAGCATTTCCCAGCCCGTTGATAAAGAGAGAGCTAAAACGTTGACAGCAATGGCTGAGCCTGAGACGGATACGCTAACGAATGCTGATCTCGAGAGGGGATTTGCTCAGAGCCGAATCTGATTTTGACAAGTCTGCTTCACGCTGCAGCTAATATGACTTATGATTGTACTAGAAAACTGGTAACTCTCAGAAGGTGACTTGGAACTGTTCATACAGATGAGGAGCAAGTGGCGGGGGAGCAGGGGAGCGGGGGAGCAGGGGAGCTGCCGTCCCCCAGACATCAACTCAATTCAATTTGAAGCAGCAATTGGGCCTCATTATTATATACAAAAATGTACAAATAGATATGTAATCTGTTTTGAGAGGATATATGCTGATGCAAATGTACGTCTTCCTGATCGTCAGCAGAAATTAGTATTTTTATATCTACAAAGAAATGATCTCATTGTTGAAGACGATGATTCCATCTTAAATAATAAGGACATCTGAAGCAATGATGTCTGAGACTTTGTAAAGACAATGGATTTTTTGTCAGCTTTGTATAGGTGCTAGGAACAGACAGTGATCTAAAAGGAGCAGTTTTTTTTTTATTAACTATCATGTATTATTAACATAGTTACTTTTTGCAAAAGATCTCAGGCTTCGTCTGTGTTGCTGAGTAGCATTACTTAGGGTAACTGCTTGTTTATGGACCAGTAGGTCAAAAAATAACACTGAAAAATTTGATTTATGTTAACTTTGGTCTTAAAATGGTCTTATGCCGCCATGATTGGTGCCTGATAATTTATCACTGGTCACTGGGCCAAAGGTTTCTCAGCATCAAGAGTGAAATTTCCAAACTGATCCAGTTGTCT
>JABFEB020000020.1:10221668-10233333 GCA_019775895.2 Stomatorhinus ivindoensis | reverse complement strand
ACTCCTACTCCTATTCCCATTCCTAAAGCCACTCCTACTCCTATTCCTATTGTCACTCCTACTCCTATTCCCATTCCTATTGCCACTCCTACTCCTATTCCCATTCCTATTGCCACTCCTACTCCTATTCCCATTCCTAAAGCCACTCCTACTCCTATTCCCATTCCTAAAGCCACTCCCACTCCTACTCCTATTCCCATTCCTAAAGCCACTCCTACTCCTATTCCCATTCCTAAAGCCACTCCTACTCCTATTCCCATTCCTAAAGCCACTCCTACTCCTATTCCCATTCCTAAAGCCACTCCTATTCACATTCCTGTTCATGGCACCCATTTTATTAGTTGTTGCTATAAGTAACACAGACATGCTACGGTGTTTTGGCATTAGTTGGTTTAATATAGGTGATTGCTACCAAATGCAGCATACGCTGAGAGGGGGGCGCGACGGAAACACCCGGAACAAATACTGGAAACGCTGTGGTGTGTAGACATCACTGCAACCTATCCTGAGACTATATGATTTATAAGTTTCACCACACAGCATGGTAGCAGTTACAGTATCAAGACAGATTTAGCTACTTTAGGATTTTCATGGTTTTGTGCCTGAGTATTGCCACTCACTCACCTTGTTCAGATTTGAAATCCACTCACTGTTCATGTAAGACCTTCTCTGGAGCGATCTGAAAATAAGCCGAATGACAGAGTGCTAGCCTGAAGGACAAGCCGCTGAAAGGTACTCAGGCATGGGAAGTATCTCCAGGCATTCCTGTCCTCCACAGTCCGACATTGACGAACCGCTGCTCTGGGAATACTGGGAATGTCAAACTTGTTGTGGGAGGTGAATAAAGAGAACTGGATCGCTCCCTTTCCTTAGCTAGTAGCTTCTCTACTCAGCCTTTTCAGAAATTTATTATTATTATTCATCCATCCGTCCATTATCTACACCCGCTTATCCTACTGGGTCGCGGGCGGTCCGGAGCCTACCCGGAAGCAACGGGCACGAGGCAGGGAACAACCCTGGACGTGGGGCCAGCCCATCGCAGGGCACACTCACACACCAGTCACACACACAGGCACACCTATGGGCAATTTAGTAACTCCAATCAGCCTCAGCATGTCTTTGGACTGTGGGGGGAAACCGGAGTATTATTATTATTACTATTATTATCCATGTCAGTTAAATATAAACTGGGACAAGCTCCACCCAGAGTTTGGCCCCTATCCCTGTAGATACTAAACATTATGAGATGTGGTCCCTGGGGACCCATGGCAGATGGCCAGGTCTCCTAAGTGTCAGTCCTCTCCGGAGAATCAAAGGTGCTTTTCCCCCCACTAGCTTTGGGTGTTTTTATTTTCCTTCATTCTGGCAGCAGGCCAGGTATATGGTAGACTCGGAAGGGCTTAGCTACAGGTTGAAGGAGCACTCAAGAGAGGACAAAGAAATGAGGGCCTTTCAGGAAAGAACTACAGACATGCTAATGTATAAACAAGCACACTACTGCTGAAGCAGGTATGCTAATCAAGCATGCTAAAGCTGAGGCAGGTATGCTAATGTGTAAACAAGCCTGTAATGCTGAAGCAAGTATGCAAATGTGTAAACTAATAATCGAAACAATTATTATGTGGGTGTGCTGGCAGAAAATCAGGTGGGCCAGTCCCACAACAATTCATTTGGCAACAAAAATCACAATACAGACCCAGCTATGGTTTTAACTGACGAACTTGGGGGAGTAGGGGTGTTGTAATGAAATAAAAATGAACACAATTTTTATGTTATACAGATTGTTCCCAAACCTCTCCTCAGGGCCTCCTTGGCCAATCTTTCTATTTGTTAAATTTCACCACCAGCTCACTGAATTGATTTATTTTTAACAGTTAATAGATTGATGGGGTATTGATTGGCCAAACATTAGTGGTCAGGTTTAACAAATATAAGGATATTCAGGACGGTACCAGAAAATATTGTGGTGACTTAATGAGAAGTTTGGAAAAAGTAAGCTGACACACTTTGACTGTCATGTTTTTACACCAACATGAATGTAATTTGGACACAAAGTTCTGCAAAATCCTCAGACTTTGCACAGCTCTGCACACACAGGCATGGTAATGCCTAAACATTCATTGCTGCCTGAAATGTTTACTGCATTGTGAAGTGAATGTTTCTGTTCAAGTGAATATTTCTCCTCAATTCTTTGAGATTCTTCTTATTTTTTACGTTACCTGGAATGCAGAAGTAATTAGGCAGCTTGCACCATCCCAAACAACAGCGAACTCCTGAACTGTTACCCAGGCTCACTTTGGGGTATAACTACTGAGTGTGCTTCTCCTTTGTACATTTTCATTATTATTTTATTATTTATTATTGAAGCTCTTCTAATATGCAGCATCCTCCCAGTTCACTGGAAACACGGTGTCAGACTTTGGATAAACATTACTGAAGGTCGGGAGTGACACAGGCCGAAGGTGCAGCTTTATGAAGCGGGCATGCTTGTGTCCTTGGATGTTCAGTCTTCATTTCATCTGCCCACTTTAATGCATGTAAGTGGAGAAGAATGATCTTGTGCTCCATAAAAGACCTTTGCCTAATGGCACAACATTGATGCAACTATTTTGTCGACCCTGAGGTTCATTCCAATGACCTTCTGATCCTAGACACAGAGGCCTAACCTACTGATGGCCAAACGACGGTGTGTTTCCACTCAGCTTCAGCTTTCTGTTTGGGAGGTGAACGTGATCAGTGCTACACCGTGGATAGCAGAGATGGAATGAGATGGTCCATGGAAACGTCATATGTGTGACATGCAGCTCTGGCTGCGGGAGATGTTAGCCATTAGTTCTTTTCAGCAGGCGTGTCGTTATTTGCTTCCCCTCGGCGATGCCTGTTTACGTCCATCCTGCAGTAGGGCAAATTCCAAGTGTTTACCTTCATTTTTTCCCTTGAGTTGCTTCTTCACTGGAGTCCAGGACCTCCCCCGCCTCTGTCTGTCTGTCTCTCATTAGGTGATCCAGCTTTAGGGGACCTTTATTATCACCCAATCCCAGCACGCAGCCTGACATGTCAATACCCCCCATCGATTTCCGCTGCCTTTTTCTGCCTCCTGACAGACAGGGTATGCCTCAGAGAGCTGCGCCGGCTCATTCAGCCCCGTAGGTGAACCCCGATCTCCAGCAGCATAGCTAGCTGTGGACCTTCTGGCCACATGGCGGGAATAGGAGGCTGAGGCACTGTGGCTAGGGAGACCCATACTGAGAGGAAGGGCGAGATCTGGGAGACTGGAAGAGATCGGTGAAACTGGGATACACTTAGAGGGGTCAAAGAGAGTGGAGACTAGGAGAGATTAAGGAGACTGGGAGACACTGGGAGAGATCAGGGACACTGGGAGGGATCTGGGAGATATTGGAAGAGATCAGGGAGACTGGGAGATACTGGGAGAAATCCAGCAAGAATGGGAGATACCGGGAGAGAACAGGAAGACTTGGGGAGGGGGTGTGTGAAAGATATTGAATTATGGCTGAACGGTACTTTTGGTTCCACTTCATAAAAGTATTACACACACACAGTAACTACGTTTACATGCACAGCTAAGTCGAGCTATGGTTACAGCCTGACTACGCCATTTATTCAGACTACTATCCTTGTCCCAGTATACATGCACAACAGGGGAATTGTCATACTGAGCAAAATATGTCCAACTCTGCTACAGCAGGTGGCGATATGGCTCCTTTCAGCTTGTTACTATTGGGCTTTTTCCGCTTGACCTGTTATGTCACAGACATAAAAAATAATAAAATGAATAATGATGTATGCATGGACAAATGAAGTAACACAAGCTTCAGTTGCGATCTTGTCAGAAGAACAGATACAGCAAAATAAGGATAGCATAACAATAAACAAAGTATTTTGTATAATATAGTATGACAGCACAGTATTGGAAATTTTTCGAAATATTGCAATATGATTTTGTGTAATAAATATTGGGGTACTTTTGAAACAAAGTAAAGGGAGTTCAACATAAATTTCTCACAAATCCGTCTAATAGTGACTTAAACAGCAAGGATGAAAATGATTGCCTAGGAGAACTGCTTTTAAACATATACCAGATAATCTTGAAAATGAATAATTATTTAATAAATTGAAATTTGATACTTTTTTTTCCTATGAGTAAATAATTTTAGCAAGACTTAAAATCCCTGTGCTATATCATCTGTATCAAATTGAAATGAATAAATAGCCTGATCTTAATCTAGCTGACTTGCGATGTAAGGATTGAAGAATTGGTATTAATATTGTACATCATCCAGTCCTACTACAGCCATTTTCATAATTCAATACCCCGCCTCATGCTCTGATGTCATTCAGCAGCAGTACCAGTTTTTACGCCAGTGGAAAACCAACACCTTGAAGTACCGTACTTCTGGTACCTTCTTGAAGTTCCAACATACAGCACCTGGTGCGGTGGAAAAGCGCCCTTTAGTGGAGCGGTGAATGGGACAGCTTTATAGCGTTGTACATTTTGCACATGCTCTACGCCCTCTGATATGGTCCAAGTTTCTTCTGTTACTTCCGTGTAAAAGCCCAGGGGAAGACACCGTGGAGCACATGCAGAGCGCCTACGCCAGTTTGAGTCCGACTGAGCATACACATGCAGTAAATCGATTCCCAATCGGATTATCTGGGTGTCTTAATCCGACTTTGAGAAATTCGTTTTAGTTTTATTTCAGTCAGACTAACATGTTCACATGTAATTTAAAAGTCCAGTTTTATTCTGACTAACACAATAATTCGATTTTCATAGTGTGCATGGAATCATACACAGTGACGCAGAATGGTAGCGCCATCCAACAAAACCGTAAAACAGATGAACATTAACAACAAACAAAAAGTTTAACTGCAAGTAGTTGCTAAAAACAGATGGTTAATAATTGGCACAGATTAGCTCGCGCGGTGGATTGGCCACTTACTGCCGGGGCTGTTTCTGTTCACTGGAACCGTACTTGTGCTTAAAGTCCATGGTAATGAACAATGGAGGCTGGCTGGCCATTTGCACAAGCTGCTACTAGCTCTATGGGAGATTTCCACAGTAATTAAGTTTATTTTACCAACACAGAAGGACTATGCTGTGGTAGACACCTTTCAGAAAAGGTACTTTGCACTTGACTCTGGTAATTACGGTACATATTGTATAAGTGTTTATTTGGGTGCTGCTTCAAGCCTGATCAACAAATGATGGTAATATTTTTCGATAGTACAAACCGCATGGGTTGCAGTTTGTCCTTTTGTAGTAAAAAAGGATGAATTAAAGTCTTAAAGCTCATGACAGGCATTGACTTGAAAATGGCTTGTGATTTCTGTGTAGACAAACAAAACACTTTATGTCCACTTACACTTGCTTACGGCTTGGGCTTTAAAAACACTCTTTGAATTTGAAGGAATCATTTTCCATGCGGAGTAACGCTGTGGCCTTGCACCTGTGTACACCATTGGCGATTCCTGTGGGCTTCCTTTGACTTTCCACCACCTTCTTCCATCACAGCATAACTATGAATATAGAAAAACTACCCATAGAGTGTGTATATGTGTGTGTATGGGTGGTGCATTATGTTGATATTACATTGTGGGGACCAAATGTCCTCCAAAATGTAATAAAAACCTGTTATTTTGATGTTGTGGGGACCATTTCTCAAGTCCCACAAAGATCTATGAATGCAATCAAAATGCCAAAAGTCTTGTATTTTGTTTGGTTACTTATGGTTAAGGTTAGAGCTGGGTAGGGGTTACGAGCGCCATGTTGGGATTAGAGTTGTCTCCTACGGAAATGAGTTCCCACAAACGTACAATTATAAACTTGCATGTGTGTCCTATAGTGGACTAGCATCCCCTTCATGGTGTCCCATTTCCTTCAATATCATATTCTCATTGTTTGTTTTATCCTGTTGCTTGCTCTGAAAAGATATTTAGCATAGTTCCTGGTGAGTGAACTGCTCTGTTTCTTAGAAAGAGTAGAGGGTTGTGGTTTACTGTTCTGTTCCTCTTAGGGGCGTGGTTTGTCGCTGTATTCCTCTTAGGGGCGTGATTTGATACTGTATTCATCTTAGGGGCATGATTTGATACTGTATTCCTCTTGGGGGCGTGATTTGATACTGTATTCCTCTTAGGTGCGTGATTTGATACTGTATTCCTCTTAGGGGCGTGATTTGATACTGTATTCCTCTTGGGGGCGTGATTTGATACTGTATTCATCTTAGGGGCGTGATTTGATACTGTATTCCTCCTAGGGGCGTGATTTGATACTGTATTCATCTTAGGGGCGTGGTTTGTTGCTGTATTCCTCTTAGGGGTGTGGCTTGATGTATTCCTTTCAAGGAGTGGTGAGCGGTCTTTCTCCTAGGTTTACAGCTTTGGGGGGGCAGATGGACACCGACAGGATTCATGGTGTTCATGTGTTTCTTCTAATGACAGCAGTGGCGATTCGACCCACAACACACTGTGGTTATAGCGAGTGTGACGTCAGCTGGCAATGTCTGATTGCATATGTTTGTCTTGACCTGCAAACTGTTAGGCTTTAAAAGTGATAGTTTAAAGCTAAATATCCCATTGTGAAATGTATTTTTTACCCTGCTATTCAGGTGGTTGATGCGACATATTTTCCGATGCGCGCCCTCTGTCCGCTGGTGAGATTGTGCTCACCTGTGTGTGCAGGCATCGGGGTGGAACTCCACCATGCACGATACAGAGAGCAGAGGAGAATTGAAAACGTGTGGCCGTGTAGAGAGGAAAATGACAAGCTGTTGTGTAAATAAGATAAATAACATTTAGTTTGTTTAATGGAAGGACAATGTATAGACCTGTTCTATAGGAAAGGTAACCTTAAATGACTTCTGCTGTAATCTGGCGCTGTTTCAAATTGGCTCAGCAAGCTGTTGAGCCTTGTTTCGAGGTGATGCCCAAGCATTGAGCTTTGTGACGGTCCACTGAATCTATAATGTGAGCCGGGTAATATGGAGCACCGTGCAAATGAGCCAAGCACCTGGGCCCCTTTCTGCTCATGGCCAATGACAGTGAACAGTGCTACTTGGAACATCCTGTGAGCATCTTTGTTTTTGTGCTGCTGTCAGCATTGGTAGATTGTGCATATACGTTTCAATCGAGTACAGGGACTCGGCACATGGCGAGCCTTAATGGAGGCTTAACGTCAATTGCAGAACCGCTGAGATGTTACCTTAGCTGAGACAGTGGAGGCCTGGTGAAACATCTCGCTGGATCCTCCTGCTTGTAATATTTCAATCAGACAGATATGTTTTGTTCCATTAACGGTGGCGTTAGCTTGAAAGGCAATTAATTCTTTACAGATTCAAATTATGAATGCCACATCTTTTATTTATGGGAGTTCTGTTTTGATTAAATTGGTGCCATGTCATGAAGGTAAGCCCTTGGTTCCGGTGGAACCCTGTCCTCTTGGATGTTGATGGATCTTTCTCTCCCTCTGCAGGTCCAGTGGCGGTGATCAGCGGAGAGGAGGATTCGGCAAGCCCCCTCCATCATGTCAACCATGGCATCATTACACCTTGCACCCTGGATGCTGCTCCTGATGCCGTGGTCATTGGCATGACCCGGATCCCGGTCATCGAGAACCCGCAGTACTTCAGGCATGGGCACAACTGTAACAAGCCAACCACCTGTGAGTACCCCCCACACACTCAACCACCCCCCCGTTCCCCTTCTGGTGTGGACACCACCAGACTAAATCAAATCGGCACTTGCTGATTAGTGTTTTGGTTACTGTGCAACCAAGAGGATTGTGTCATGTTTGGCTTAATTTGGTGTTTTCATTAGGAAACATCAGTAGAATGCTCAGACTGACAGCCCCTATATTTACAGATTATCCATATTTGTTTGCACATAATCAGCTGTGTGTTGGCTATACCGATAGTTTGATGTCTTTTTGGTGCTATGCAGATTGGCAGTCTGGCAGAATCCTGCCCTCCTCACTGTAATTTATGATCTGCATTGCTCTGCCTGTCTCTGATTGGCTCTCGATCCATTCTGTGACTGCGCCACATTGGGGGGATTTAACAAGTGTGGATGTTAGTTCCCTGGTCAGGAAAAAAAATAGCTGAAAAGAATTCCCTACCGCTAAAGATGGACTGTGTCCAGCCGTCTTTCCGATTTGGGCCCTAAAGCTTTGGACTCAATGGTTCTTTGTTGTTTCTCCCAGTGCTGGATCTCGCCTCCTTCTAGGGCACGTTTGTATTTTCTCTGCATTTATGTAAAAACACTGACTTATTTACGCTTCCACCTGTGACCGTTGTATATCAGTATGCTGGATTTTGACCCTACTGCAGTAGCTAATGCTAGGCTTGCATATTGACTTCTCAGACCTTCATCCCTGGGTTTATTTCCATATATTTTCTAGTACATTCTACATCAGGGTGCAGTTGTTGGGTATTGATTACTGCATCCCTTTGATCTCCTTCTGCACCGAATTCGGAATAAAGAATTTGACAAGCCTCCGGGTCCAAAGCAATTTTCTGTAGCAAGGAATACAAATTACATTGTTGGAAAGTTCTGGATAAAAATAAGCAAACAGGGTCCATTATTAATAATAAAAAATGTCTGGCATTTATTCTTAGCTGCTTTTGTGAGGTCATTAGTGATTAGCGTTAGAAATGAATTGGGATGTGGTTGTTGAAACATTTGTATCTCTAAAAATAGCCCCATCTGCTCACCTTGATTAGCTTGGCCTGTTCCTAAAGCCTTGTAGGATTTCACAGCTGTTGCATGGTGACAATCCCCTCTTATCGCTGTAACGCCTGGTGGCAGCAGTCAGACTGCTTATTTATTTATTTTCAATTTTGCATGGTGTTTCTGTTCTGACACAAAGGCGTCGGAGAACAGTCCACCACAGGTTCCTTGGTGCCGGGATGGCAGTCCGCGCACTGCGGGGAGATGGCAGCGTTTTGGAACCTTGCCGTTCTCCTCTCCATGAGCCACTCGGTGGGAAGCAGATGAAAAATGACAGAGCCGCAGGAGAAGCCAGCCAGCCGTCATTGTTCTATCAATCCAGTCAGAAGTCGCGAGCTGCTTGACTAGCTACAGAGGAACTCGGGGATGACCTGAAAATCTGCTGGATTTGTCGCACGCCACACACGTCTGATACGTGACATAGGTTGCGAGTGTTACCAGAAAATTCTAACTGGCAGCCTGCTGAGTCGGGGTGATCTGCTGGAGGAGTGGGGGTCCATCACAACCGAATCCTCTTCCTCTGTCTCACCCGTAATGCCTTTCTTAAACCAGGGGACCCAAAAGGAAGAGAGAAACTCACATTTAGCGCTGATAAATAAATTAACAGAGTTATGCATTATTGATTGAATGAATCTTTTATGGCAAATGGCTGATTCATAATCCATCGTGCCATGTGCTACAGATCCGATCGTGAATTAATAAGTAAATTAAAGGGGATGTATTAAATGTATCCTTCATGGTCACGTACCTGAGATTCCAATGTGAGTGTTTAGAAGGGAAGAAAAAGATGACAACTGGGCCCAAAAATGAAGGGTTGTCTGTACTGGTCTCCTTTCTAACTGGACACTGTGTAGGTCTGTGTAGGTCTGCTAGGTTTTTTTTTTTTTGATATCTCATCTACAGAAATATGCTATTAATTTGTTTTGCCCTCAAGGCTAATTTCATAATTATAAGAGTTTTTATACTAACTCTCACTGATTAGCTGTGGCCCTCATTCAGCCCAGTCTCTGCAAAGACAATTTAAGCTGCTCTTATAAAGCGCACATAAAACAAAGGCTAGCATCATCAGTCATGCATCAGCCAGCGGAAAAACAAGAGCTGCCCAGTACCCGGCGATGTGCGTCTAAGATAGTTTATAAATAAAAGACAAAGGCCAGAATGCTCTTTAAGGGTCCTACATGCACGAATGTGATTATTTCCTGCAACCGACACAGAATTTACTTCTTTTGCTGACAGTGACAGGCAGTGAGGCTTCTTCTTATGGCTCCGCTGTGCACCGTTTCCTTAAAGTAAAAGTGGATTTCTCCTAAGATCAGAGAAACCAGCTTCAGCAAAGAAATACACTGGCAATTGACTACTGTCAGCACAGGTGAAATTAACTGTGAAATAGTTGCATTCCTGATGCACTAATCAGCTCCATTTACCACCTTAATGGTTCCTAGGTATTCTGTTCCAGTTCTGGTGACTGTGGATGAGATTGCGTATTTGGCTTTGATGTAGGAAAGTGCATTTTCACAAACGTACGTGAGGTTGGCACTCAGACACATCCGATGGCCCAGCCACGTTTCGTAGCGAGATCCTGTGAGATCTTCCAGCTGGAATCATTTAACAAAGTTTCCTAAAAAATGTACATTTAAAATATATAGTATAATTACAGTATGTAGTTTTATTTTCATAACACTGAAAACAGGCAAAGTTACACACTCCAAGATGTGTTACTGTATTAATCATTTATGGCAGCTTGCATGTAAAAAAATGTTAACATCCATCCATCAGATGATTGCAGCACATGGCCTTCACGTGATCTGCAGAGATGTGCAGAAACACGCAGAGAACATGGCATTCCCACACGCATGCGAGTTTGAGGGTTCAGCTCAACCTGGCAGCCCTGGAGGTGTGAGTGTAACAATGACAATCTCTCTGACCCAAATGCCTTTTGGAAGTTAATTATTCCCAATATAAAATACAAAATGCTCCATTCAAAACTGAGTGGCTGCTGAGTAAATTAAAGTTAAATCAATTAAAGTGATGCCCTTTTGCTTTGCAATATTGATTTGTAATCCGGAGTGGACCGCACCTTCATATGCGGACGTGAGGAGAAAGCAATGCCCATCGGTGCCCTCAGAGCCTAAGCCAAAATCTGGGGTGAAGAAAGACAAACAAAAGGCCCACTTTGTCCAAATATTTTCTTCCAAGTGGCCGAGTATGCAAACTCATTATGGTTTGCCAGGGCTGATTACAGATTACTTTTCCCTCTTAGCTATAAATGTGCGCACGCTGAGTCAGCGGGAGAATTGGCAGCTGGGCTGGGCACACAGGCTGCCATGAAAGAGGCTGTCAGATGCACATTGCAGCTGGATTGCAGGAATAAAGAAGCAGACTCTTTACATCGCAACTCCGTGAATTGTTCCCCCGGGACTGTGCCGTTACAATGAACCAGTCCAGAGAACTCTCCAGATTGTTTACGACCTTCTCAATGTCGTGTGTCATTTTTATTTAGCCACCAGAAAGGGAAACAGTGATTAATTATTGATGTCTGACCGTGGAAGTATAATTTATTCATTCATTTACATGAAAGCATTGTATCCAGGTCAGGCTTCCTGTGCCTGCGGCAATGCTGAGGGTAGAAATCTCAAAGTCTCTCACCAGCGAGGTGCTCTTAGCATAAACAAGCTCGCTAACCGGCAGAAGTAGGGCGTCCCTCGGTCGATCGAGAGTGCTTAAAGTCCATGCATCTTTTGGATGTCTGTGGAGCCAAACTTGAAGCAGGGGGAAGCAGGCTGGCAGGTGGAGGAGCTCTCACATGGAAGCATGCACCCTGGCAAACAGCACAGCTTTGTGGGTATATGACACTCAACTCATCCTCTCCTTCCCTCCTTCAGACACTCATGTCTCCACTAAGATATCTGCATGTCTAGCAGAC
>JABFEB020000020.1:10194217-10213758 GCA_019775895.2 Stomatorhinus ivindoensis | reverse complement strand
GAGGGACAGTGTTTCGCGGAGGAGAGGCGGTTGAGGGGCTTTAATTACCCACTTTTGCTGAGCGGTCGCAGCAAAGAAAACACCGATGATGAGCATGATAAATATTTGCTGACGTCACGCGGCGAGAAGGACAGCGGTCCGCTTCGATCACCGTCAATCTCCATCGAGCCACCACCACCACTGGACGCCCCCTCCCCACCCCCGCTTGCCCCACACGCCGCTGGGACTGCTGTGAAACGCGTTCCATCCAGCACGTGTTTCTGATAGGAACTAAAAGGCCGATGGATCCCTCTGAGCCGTTCCGGTCTCTCCCTCCCTCCTTGTACATGGTAAACATCTGAGGAGGAGAACGGTATCCGTACAAATGAGGTTTATATAAATCCGATGTGTGACACACAGCCAGGGCAGTGGTGCTGTGATTAAGCTGCCTGTATCCCTGTAAAGTTGATTGATCCAAACACAAACCCAAGAAGAAGAGTGACTCAAACCATCCTTGGCTTTATTTTGCACAGGGTTGGGGCACACTTCTTAAAAACACATTTTTCTTCCGAGTTTGCATACCAAAGTTTATCCACGCGTTGACTGAATTGTTCTTACTGTTTATTTCTCCCAACTAGACATGACGATTAAGGCATTAGAGAACTGCTGACAAAGTCTTCGTTTGATGACAGGGCTCTGCATCTTGTCGGAGACCTGTGCCCATATTTATAAAGCATCTCAGGATGAATCACGCAAAGTGTCTCACTAGGTGAAGAGTTTATTCTACCTCAGGGTAAGGAGCTTCCTACACCCACTCTCAGCTTGGAGTAGGAGTTCATGTTTGAGCAAAATTAGCATCACGATTTCGATTTCAGTGTGCAAACGGCATTAATGGTGATATTTTGTAGTTCTTTAAAGTTGTCGTTATGTTTTGTAGTTCTCTGATTTTGCAGTAATAATAATAATAATAATATTACTTTTGATTTCTCCTTCAAGGTAGAGCGATTACACCATGTCTTATATTTGTGACAAATAATATTCCATCTTTATCAGGCCGATCTCCTTTTATAAGCCCTGTATTGTCCAGTATTTCCAGCACATACCTCCTTTCCTGGAATGCGTATGCTGGTCTTCGCCGGACCGCCGTCTTCTGGCGAGTTACGTAGCTCCGCAGCTCATAAGTCCTGCTGGAGCTGGGAGCACTTTCCTTAAAACTGCGTCACTTTGAGACTTTTAGGCCACTTTGGATCATTTCTCTACTCTGAGATGCTTAATAAATGCAGCCACTGGATCCTTCTTGTTGATGGATCCCCACTTCGCACGCACACGGGGGCGCTTGTCTATACAGGTCAGGAACCCCCCGGCCTCACCGGGTAGATAAAATGCCCCAGGTGGAAATGGCTGCCTGGCTATCTGTATGCTGGAACCTTCATCCATGTGAGTCTGTGGAGTGAAACGTATCTGGGGAGAGTCTAGTCTAAAGAAAACCACTCCAGGCTCCAGAACTCAAAGATGAAGAGATCAGACCAGTTGCTTGATGAGCATCTCGGGCCAGGAGGACGGATCTTCCACCTGTAACCCTGATCCCTCCCCCTCACCCAGGAAGCTCTGTGCTTCCCTGGCTCCAGGACATAGTTGCTTATTGGTTGTAGGATTAGAGTCACTGTCGTTACCATGGAAATCACTTTATAGATAAAACTAGAGTCCTGCATCCCAGGAAAGATTTTTGATTTCTGAAGATGAATAGTAACGGCAAATGCATTTACCGTCATTTTACTCTGTCCTACACACACTTAACTATGATTAGTGGTGCTACAGTGACCCTCTGAGTCTGCACTCCCTTGGGTTAGAGTGACACTGTCCACAGTGTCTGCAGAGACTAGAGCATTTATCTTATTACCGGAAATCACCTGAAATTATAGTTCTCAGCAAAAGCCCAGGGGATGAGCAGTAAATCTCCATGTTTTAAAGGGGAGACAGAGAAGGCCTGGCAGGGCTGAGATTCCCAGGAGATAGATGTGGGAACAGTGTGATCCGGAGGGAGCGAGGCTCCCTGTCTGCACTCTGCAATGAACCGTCAACCCTTATACGGGAACCCTAATGCAGATCATCAGGCAACTGTCCAGAACCGCTCTTGCATGGTGGTGACATCTGGTCAGAAAACCTCTTTCACTCATCTTCCATTTTCAGAGATGCCAAATGATGGAACTCATGTCTAAAGTGGATCTGAAGTGTTTGCTGCAGTCTCGAGCTCTGCCTGTCCATGAACATTAGAGTCATCTCTGCAGATGACACAGTGTACCAGGAACTCTCGATATGTGTTCATCTAGGTCTATTCTTTTTATTATCTGTAAATGAATACTTTTCCTGTTATCGGGGTTTTTGTGTTCCAGATGTAGTCTGGAGTTGAGTTTACTGCCTGCTCTGTTTATGTAGCCATCCCAACCCCCCGTTCCCACGGGAGGGCCCCCCCTTCACGTGACTGACTGATTCCCGGCTCTGCAGACGCTGAAGGACCCGACTCTGGCCGCAAGGAAGGACTTTCAGCGGGAGGCGGAGCTTCTGACCAACCTGCAGCACGAGCACATCGTGCGCTTCTACGGAGTCTGTGTTGACGGCGACCCGCTCATCATGGTCTTTGAGTACATGAAGCACGGCGACCTCAACAAGTTCCTCAGGTAACTGCGTGGATCCAAGTGGTCCGATGGGAGGTGGGGCGGGGCTTGCAGACTGCCTGCATCCTGTTTGCTCCGACAGAGCTGTGATAGAGAACCCTAACTAATAGGTCTCACAGGAGGGGTGGCCCTCTACTAACCATGCCGGCTATACGTGACATGGGGAGCTTTGTCTTTCACATGGGTCATTAAATAAGATCAGCAGCCTTAAGGGGGGTGGGAGAGAGGGGGTTGGGAAACCTGTGGCGTTCCAAGATTTCTGTAATTCAGTGGACAAAGCCGTTATTTCACGGAAGACGGCAAAACACTTCCCATCAGAGTGAGATGGCGTCAGAGAAGTGAGACGGTCCATTACAGCTCCATTAATCCCAGCGCAGATTAAGCTGTGAAATTGAATTAAGCGGCCAAAGCCCCCCGCCACGCCTCACAAGAGGGGGGTGCTTGGCATCGGCCTGCCCATGAGGCGTGACGTCAGCGCCTTTCCCTTCCAGGTCAAACGAAGACGCGTCTGTGTGTCAGGCAGGGGGGATCATTAGCGATTGGGACGCACCCCCATCCTCCTGCCGCCTCAGAAGGGGGCCGGATTGGCTGGGCTTTTTGGATCGTCTCCCACTTCGCTGTGACCCAAAGCGGGTTTGGGTGCTGGGAAGTTTGTCTGGCGTCCTTCCCTGACAGAGAGGCGATAGTCTCCACTTGTTATCCCCACAATGTACTGGAAATACCTTGTTCGATATTTTGTACCAGGACATGCAAAGATTTGTGCTAATATTGAGGTTCCTGTTGGGCTTTGTTCCTATCCTGGATACCTGGCCTTCAGGAAAATGCAGCCAGTCATGTGATACCTTTGCTAAAAGATGGAGGGATTATGGGGGTCTGACTGGCTCCTGGTTCAGTGGATGGGGCGAGCAGGTGGTCACTGAAAAAGCAGAAGACCCCGTCACACACAGAGCTGACATGTCATGTCAGTAGCATGAGCCTAGATCCAAGAGCAGCAGCTCGGAACCTTGGTTCTTGTGCTTCACGGAGACCTTATTCGGCTTGGTTGGACTGTGTGTTTAATCGATATTTGGGCTAGACTGGAATGCTGTTTCCTACAGGCTACCAGTTTGCACATGGTACTTGCTTTTGCTGCTATGACTTCATCACTAATAAAGCAAGGTGGAAATCTTGTGTTTAATTACCCACTTTTGGTCTTTAAGGGGATTGCGGTAGACTTGTCGGGTAATTATAAGAGATATTAATTGGAATGAATATTCTCCATAATTGCGTTTCTAGGTGCTAGGCTTGTAAAATAACAAAAGGGTCTTATATTTAAAAAAACGTTGAAAATGTTTTATTTGTTAACGTTAGCATTTCGTATAAGATGGTACCCACATTAGCTAGGATGCAGCAGGGCATGGTAACAGAAAACTTAAAAAATCCTTTCAGTGACCTTCAGAGAGCTCAATATTAATAGATTCACGTGTGCTGTCCCTCTGTCCCACCTTCATGTCCAACACACTGACGTGCATGAGTGCTGACGTCAGCTTGGCAACCATCTATGAATGTCCCCAAATGAGGACTTTAAATGCAGTGTACCTTTTTTCTAGTACAAAAGCCTTTTAGACAGTTTTGCGCAGCACACTAGTTTGAATTCTGCCCTCTCATAGCCCAGGGAATGGATGTGGCCACGTGACCAATAGCCCATGGCCTTGTGGGAAGGCCTGGAGGTAGCTACACTTTGTACGGTATCATGTCAAAGTGAAAATCATGGAATAGTTTCGTCGCCCAGGTCGACGTGGAGGTTGGTATGACAGCGAGCTGGATCTGTGACGGCGGGAGGAAACATTATGGCGTTTTGCCTCCCTGCAGAGCCCACGGCCCTGATGCCATGATCCTGGTGGACGGCCAGCCTCTGCCGACCAGCGGGGAGCTCGGCCTTTCACAGATGCTGCACATCGCCACCCAGATCGCCGCCGGCATGGTCTACCTGGGCTCCCAGCACTTCGTGCACCGCGACCTGGCCACCCGCAACTGCCTGGTGGGCAACGGCCTGCTGGTGAAGATCGGGGACTTCGGCATGTCCAGGGACATCTACAGCACCGACTACTACCGGGTGAGCTGGAAACCCACACATGGGCTCACTTGCCAGTCAGCTCAGCTCAGAGCTAATCACCGATTCCAGACGGCCGGAGCAAGCCGGAATCTCAAACTCGCCATCAAAGACGTCTTGGTTGTCTCGCTGACTCGCTGCGACGGGCCGTAATGGAGTCTCGGCCGTGATCAGCAATCGCTTAGATCACGGCGTCTTCCGGGGCTGCACCCTTGAGGCGTGAGGGCATTCATCTGAATTCTGCTGGGTTAAATCCGATGTTGGCGTCGCTGAAGTTGGCCTGTCAAATGTCCGATCACGCTACTAAAATTCATGCCTCAGACAGCCCCAAGCAATACTTAGCCGCTAAAATGACCCCAGGAACATTCCGGAAAGTTCTGCTTTGGTTCCATTTAGAGCACGGGTGATTTGTCCCACATTTCCCTCGTTCAGCAACGTTCGGGATTTGGGGATTGGTGATTGAATAAGACAGCGGAGGATCCCGAAGCGAGCCGGCCATGTGCGTGGGTGTCTGGATTTCGCAAGACCAATGTGAGATTTGCCTAATGAGCCATTTAGCTGTGTGTTAATAAATAGGAAATAACACGACCTGCACTGGAAGTGGCACCAGATATGGAGATAGAACACCAGTATGGTTCCTGTGGGCACGGCCTTTGTGCTGCCTGCAGCAGCCTAGTATTCCTTAGGGCTGTGGAGCTACGGCGCTATGCTGAATGTTGGGTGTATTTCATTGAAACTCCCTGCTTTGAGCAGAAGAAAATGCTCTATGGCTGAAAGACGAATTCAGCACCGTTGATATGAGCTCTTCAGACCCCAGAAGAGCTTTCAGCCTGACGACATGGCTGCCTCACTGAGCAGAGGTCACGGGTTATGAAACGGTCACCGTGACCGGGCCGAGAGCAGGAGAGGGACCGCTGAGGAGGACAGGAGGGAAAATGCTGCACACTGGCTGAAGCTGGATAAGCATATGAGACATTTTTGGATGGAAGCATGCTTTGTTTATATAAAATGACTATAGCTTTATATAATGTCATCTATAGCGTTTCTGAATTAACCCACCTTGCCTTTGCCTTAATGCAAAGTGCTGCCTGGAGCAAAAGGTAAATAAATAAACGAAAAGGAATTCCATGAACCAGTATGGAAAGTAGTAGAACACTGCTGATTAAGGTGTGGTACCTCTTGGTGACTCCATGACCTCACTGTTCCATGCCTGCTGACTCATTCCTCCAGGTCTTTGCTGGTCCAGATGTAATTCTGATATTGTTCTTATGGACTGTGAACAGATTCACTGGACGGCATTGTGATTAGCAATCTCGGGATATTCTGGGATGTTCTGGCAGTCCGAGTGTGCTGTGTAACATCAGCCTTCTCTGTATAATGTAGTCACCATGGGCAAGATGGCGGCAGAGTTAGCATGAAGCATCCGCAATGATCAGGAAGAATACTACTTTGAAGAGAAACTCCCTAAACCAGATTCTTGTTCAATATTACAGTATGTTCTGGCGTTAATGTTCATCCCTCATACAAGTAGAATTAGTTTAAAAAGATCTAATCTAAGAAGTGACTGTGACCATTGATGTCCCGCCTCTTTTATTTACACTTGCGGTAACCGTTGGTAACCACGCATGTCTTGTCAACTGTGTGCTGCTACAGTGACAGAGACATGTGCCAAGCTCATTTCCTCATCGCTGGCTTTACGTGACAAAACAATAAATAAGCATACGTCGACCCCATAGCAGATGCAGGGACTGAGCAGTGACTCTGCGACTCGCTGAGGGGAACTCAATGCCATGGCGACAGCGAGATGAATTGCCAGGCACAGGTGCGAGTGAAAGAAACATCTGCAGCCAAAGACACTGCAAGGCCAGAGAGGAAGCGGACTAGTCATGAGGAAGTACAGCGACGGTATTTTTCAAGATGATGAAAGTCGTCCACAGCCAGAGTAGAGTATAAAAAACATTTTATTTTGTTTGATAAATCCTGAATAATTTACATCTACCGAAATATGAAAGATTAATGCTGCTTTGCATTCAATCAGTCGTCACATTTTTGGGGCTAAATGACTGTATTGAGGTCACATTTGTGTCTGTAAATCCGCATTGCAGTCATCTGAATATCAGTATATCTGAATCTCTGTGTTGCAGTTACGTTTATATTTGATATGCAGCATTGATGTCATAATTAATTCCTGGACTCTTGCCTCCAATAAGGGGCCTGTCAGCTAGCTGAGGTGATTGAGGCTCTATCTCTACCATGAGGTTCCATCCTGTGGGCATCGCATTGTGCTTCACATATAATTAGCTGGTGTCTGTTATGAATCACTGGAGATGCAGGGCTGCTGTTGCTGTCTGTGCTCTACGGGACGATTAGTCTGGATTTTGCTGGCTTAGATGTTTGTTTGCTTGCATGTGTGTCTCCAGTTATTAAAGGCTGGTCCTTTTTTGCTTCTTAAAAGCACATAGACCCAGCCCTGTAAGCATGTATTATGTCTATATTCTCAACTGAGCCGGGCAAGCTTCAGGGCACCTGTCCTTCATCATCACTGCAGAGCACGGCTAGAGACAGGCTATGGGCTAGAGACAGGCTATGGACTAGAGACAGGCTATGGACTAGAGACAGGCTATGGGCTAGAGACAGGCTATGAGTATGACAGACTGGGCTGGACGGGGCCCTGTCTGGATCAACCATTATCTGGTGCTTCCAATTACCTGGGACTACCCATTATCTAGGTCTACTGATTACTTGGCATTACTGATTATGTTAACTATGGGCGGGGGGGGGGGTTGGGATACTATGGGATTCCATCAGTCCATTAGAATAGCGGTTCTCAAACCAGTCCTCAGGGATTTGGGATAGAGCAACAATTTGGACTGTCTGGGGTTCTGAGGACTGGTTTAAGAAATAGCACAATCAAACCATCATATTTTCAGCCAGTAATGATATTTTTTGTGTTAAGAAATCCAGTCTTGAATATCAAATGTGGTCAGGATAAGCCCTTTCCTACAGATCTCTTTGTAGAAGATACAGGCATTTCCATGAGGTCACTGTAAATATTTGAAGTAATTATCTGATATTGACAATGTTTTCGATAAGAAATTGAGCTTAAATGTATATTTAAAAAAAGCAGCAGGTGAGATTTAATTATCATATTAATTGAATTAACCTTCAGTTGACTTGGATCTCATTATCTCATTTGTAGTTTTTATATGCAGTAGCACAAAAAATATATGTGCAAACTTAAAGTCAATGCAAATATCATATGTAAATGTACATTACAAAGCAATGCATTTCACAGCACGTGAAAGTGGGTCTACGATGTGAAGCGATGCGGTACGATGCGAAACAATAATAGCAAAAATAAAGAATATAATACAAGATAACAACACAATACAATATAAAATAAACAATAAAAGTATACAGAAAATTATAAATATGTAAGAAGGTAACTAAAGTGGGGTTTTTGCAAATAATGTTGAGTCCAAGGGTGATGGGATAAGCAGCGAGAGACCAGTGCTCCCAGTACCATCAACAATGTACCAGATGCTTTTGTTCAAAATGAGGTTCAGAAAGTTCAGAAAGATCAGAGAACAGGGGCAGCCAATCCCTTCTGCAGCAGGGGTGGAGGGCCTTACTCAGAGGCCCAATGAGCATCCAGTCAGAGCCCTAACCCACACAGCCACACAGCATTATGCTGGGCATAGATCCACGGTGGAGCAACGTTTAGCATGACTGTTTTTAAGCCTCTTTGTTGTTTGATGCTCTTTTCTGAGCACACATTGTGTCCCAGTAATTAAGAAGGAAGCCATGATGGTGGGAGACCTTTGTCAGCAGTCGTTCTGGAATAGCGTAAAACTTACTGAATGATGGCGCTGTCAGACCTCCTGCGTACATGGATGCCTGCCATGTCCAACATCTCTCTGTTGCTCCTGGCGATGCAGTTCTACAAGAGCTTGTTAGGGTCCAAAACAAGCGGCAGCATACTATGAACAGGCAGGAAAAGTCTCTTTTGTATTCTATCCTCTTCAAGACCCCTGCCGTCTTTGCATATTACTAAATAAATTAACCTGAAATAACACTGGGCCTTTGATTTGAACGTCATGGCGGCGCCTTGATGTCGTTGGGCCCAGAGGTTCTGGCAGTGGTGTGATGGGAATTCTTCCAGAAGCAGCTGGCGCCTTCGTCGGTTCTGAGTGCATTGAAGGAAACACCAGCTGCCTGCCAGCCTGTCCATCGTCCCCGAGGAAATCACAACACACCGATGGAGGCTGCAGAGTGGTCGAGGCGCCTTGATCAGCTGATGCAAGATGCAGGCAGTTTATGGGGGGGGGGGGGGGGGTTATTTTGTCAGCTTGGGTGTGATCAGTTGCATAGTGGAGATCTCAGTCGCGTCGAGGAAAATTGTATGTTGCCCCCCAAATAGTGAAGCTGTTTTATTCATGTGGTAGGTTGTGTTATAAACTACACGACAAACCATGTTAACAGGATGCGAGCTTCAGATTAGCATCAATGTCCACATCGGGAACAAGTTCAGAAACATACCACAATAGCATCAAAGTCCTCACTGTTAGCCTCAGAATCAACATCAGTATCAGTATCTGCAACAAGATAATCACCTCATCTTTTTGTTATGCTAAAAATGCCTTCCAATGTGGGCCAGGCAGCATGCTGATTGAACTCCCTTACTCTGTCCATGCATCTCTTGTCCCCAGACAATAGCAGCTAGAATGAAGGCAAAGCATTGACTAGGAAAATGGGGTTCATTTCCAGTCTTATTTTGCACATTTTCTCATTTATTTTCACCTTGTCCAGCTAATTGTATCGGCTTGGCACAATCTCGCATTAGCACGGCCTCTGTTAAGGGCCCCCCCGTCTCCGCGGTAAGGCTATGGCTAACGTAACCGCATCCGCAGCCAGGGTGTGTGGGCGGCAGCGCACTGCAAGGGGGAAAAAAGCACCTCATTTAGATTACTATATGTTTCTCGAGTTGGTTTTATCTATCACGAGCACTGACGCAGCCACCGGCATGCACAAAGCCGGCCCAAGTGAGGCCAGGCCGCACGCCTTCATGCTGAAGCGTACCTCATCGTTATCACCGCTGCTGGAATGCCGTGCGTTTGTTAGCCGGATCCGGCTGGCTTTGGCACAGGCCGTCAGTCGGGGAAGAAAGCGAAACTGATGGACAGGACTCTGTTGTCAAGGCTTCCCTCATCCCCTTTTTGGTCTCCCGGGCCTTATCTCCATGCTGAGCATCGTGAAGGAAGGCGCCTTTCCTCGGCTAAACGTCAGCAAGCCAGTCAGTCCGCTGTTGTCTGCCGAGGGAGGAAGTGAGCAGGCCCCCGTCCCCCCACCTGAAAAAAGAACCCAGACATTGGGGGGGGGGGGGGGGGCAAGGGGCTTTGAACCTAATCTCCTGTAAGGGCAAGCTGCCGCTGCGATGTTGCAGCGGAATGCATCCCATTACCGGGCCCACGAGACGAGTCCGCGGGGAACGCGGCGGGCCGAAAATACCAGGAACGAAACAATGTAGCACGTGCAATAATCAGTCCCAGGTGGAGCGGCTTTGGAAATGGAGCGGCAGGCCCCACTGGTCACAGTGCCGGCGGAATGACTCTCCGGAGGAGTGGCTGCCGTGTTCATCAATACTACACTGTGTTCAATGTAGAGGCAGGTACACAGAGCTCAGGCCCAGCTGAAATATGAAGGGCTGCCAGCGATGCACTGTGGCATGCGATGTGGATCTGGGCCGTACTGCGCGTCTCCCCACGTCTCCCCGCGTCTCCCCGCGCTGCGCCGTGTGCGCCTGCCGTGCGACGCACTCTAAATAACTATCTAAATCTAAGAAATGTAACTATATCTCATCAGTGTCACTGTAGTATGTTGTGGCTTAGTGGCTATCAGTGTATTTCATCAGCTACTTCACAAATAAAGGGAAAGGAAAATCACTCTCATAAGAGTAGCCAGGCCTGACTGAATATGCTATTATATTTTTTACCTTATTCCACAGCTATACTCACACCGACAGTGTAAAATTGATAACCGTAGCAGGCAAACTCAAAAATACATCTTGTCATTGTAAGGCTGAAATCATTCAATACAAAACAATAATTAAGGGCATAGTGAGTGTTTTAACAACTAAGTAATACAAAGGACATTTGGGTAACACATGATAAAATTAAAAATAATCATGCTTCCAGTACAGTCATGCGTCACTGAATGACAGGGATATGTTCTGAGAAATGCAGTGGTAGGCAGTTTTATTGTTGTGTGTACATCATAGAATGTACTTACACAAACCTAGATGGTATAGCATACTATACACCTAGTCCAGTCTAAATAACGATAAAAAGTACAGTATAGTAAATGCACAAAACAGTGACACATTTGATTATTATCATATATCAAGGATTATGAACTGCATATGTACATGTATGTGCACCAGCATCAGCTAAACACGTGAGTAATGCACTGTGCTATAACATTACGATGACTACAGCGTCACTAGGTGATAGCACGTGGTTATACAGCACTTAATCTTGTGTTTTTTGGAAGACAGTTTGTCTATGTGTGATCATTAGTTTCTTCATATTTATGTTGACCAGATAATCTATGTCATGGAGGACAGATGGAGCTGGGATCTAACATTTCAGTTAAAAGGACCTGAATTTCACTTAATAAGTTTTTGCTGCATGCTGATTGGTCAGGCCATTCCGTCCGAGGCAGTCCGCCAATTCGCACTGGACGCGTTTGTGGTCCGTATCTGATCCGGCGCGCTGCTGGTTTGCGAGATCACATGATCATATGGATCCGTATCCATCAAAAATAGACTTGATGCACATCTCGACAGACCGCCAGACATGTGACGGAACAGAGACGTAGCGGAGACGCAACGCAGCGGATCTGATGTAAACTGAGGCATTGACTGTATTAGCAGCGATAACCTGCGGCTGCCGTGTTGGAAACACACTGCAGTGGACATGCATCCAGTGTAAAACAGGGGTTAATGCGAAACAGCTGGATAAGTATTTTAATCAAGGAAACCAGTCAAAGCACAAGAACTGAATGATTTATCAAAACACAGAAGCCTTTCAGTTTTAAAATAGTAGCTTGAAGTGTCCTCCCTGACTTGGGTTATATGGTCACACTATTCATGTTTTTTTGCCGTTTTGATAATCCTAAGAGGCAGCTGTAGTACAGTCTGCGTAACCTTCCAGAATGTTCCTGAACATTTACAATGTTTGGAAACTAAGGGCTTGTCCAGGGCTGTCTGAGTATGGCTGGAGGAGAGGCGGAGATGGGGGGGGGCATCATTCAGCTTCTCAAGGCCTGTGACATCCGAGCAGTAGGTGAGAGGCCTGCCAGTACCTCCTTTTAGAGGCCTGTCCATGCCTTCTTTGAGAGGCCTGCCTGCGCCTCCTTTGAGAGGCCTGCCTGTGCCACCTTTTAGAGGCCTGCCTGTGCCACCTTTTAGAGGCCTGCCCACGCTTCCTTTGAGAGGCCTGCCCACGCCTCCTTTGAGAGGCCTACCCGCGTCTCCTTTAAGAGGCCTTTGAGAGCCGAGTAGCAGGTGAGAGGTGTGTCCGCACCTCCGTTGCGAGGCCTGCCCACGCCTCCTTTGAGAGGTCTACTCGCGTCTCCTTTAAGAGGCCTCTGAGAGCCGAGCAGCAGGTGAGAAGCCTGTCCGCACCTCCGTTGAGAGGCCTGCCCACGCCTCCTTTGAGAGGTCTACTCGCGTCTCCTTTAAGAGGCCTCTGAGAGCCGAGCAGCAGGTGAGAAGCCTGTCCGCACCTCCGTTGAGAGGCCTGCCCACGCCTCCTTTGAGAGGTCTACCCGCGTCTCCTTTAGGAGGCCTCTGAAGGCGAGCAGCAGGTGAGAGGACTGCCCGCGTCTCCTTTGAGGGACCTCTGAGGGCAGGAGGCAGCCTCTGTAAGGGGCTCTCATACTCCAGTGGGCTGATGCGCTGTGTATAATGTGCGTATCTGCTGCTAGAGACGCTTTCAGGATTTTCCCTTGAATATTCATCCCTGTGTATTATTTACCAGGTGGCTTCTCTTTCTCCTTCCAGGTGGTGTGTGTTGTGCTGCCTGCTCCCACACGTTGGCTTTCACAGGCCGCGGGGAACGTGCCCCTCTTATGTAAAAGCCGAATGCATTTTTATCAGGAAGATGCGTACACAGAGGCAGGAAATGAGAAACAAGACTGGACACAATATTACTAGCCATTAATGCCAATTAGAAGGAATAAGGCTGGCAAGTCTATGCATTTCTGAATATACTCAATCTTCTTTAACAAAGCGATTCAGTGTGGTTACGTCCAATTGGTTTATAGATCTACCTTAAGCTCTAAGGTGTGCTTTCCTTGTAAAATAGTGCTTAACCTGTTAAACTGGGCTCCTGACGCAACATGATGGTAAACAGAGCGGTCCGTCGGTTTCAGGATCCACGTCCATGGATGGAATACGATCTTCTTCGTATTTACTGATTCAGCCTCTAGCCTGACCCTTGTAACGTTTGCTATTAATGAGCTCTGTAATTACTATGGAGACACCACTTAGAGCCCAGAGCATCCAGCGGCCCATTGAAACTTCATTCTTTGCTGTGCTGCCATGGAAGTGATTAATGCTGCGATCGACAGGAATAGGAAATAGATTTTAACGCGACGCGGTGTAATGGAAGCTGAGTACTGTCATGATTTATGTGTTATTGTTTAATCAATTAATGTATGGCCGGGACTGCGAGTGTGTTGAAGTCTCTGCGTGATCTCAGTTATCTGCTTTGTCTCCCGTGTCTCAGCAGCCATGAGCTCTCCCCGCTGGGATCTCCTCCGATGAAGGATACAGATCCTTTATGCCGTATCTTAAATGAGCACAGGCCATATGGAAGACAGTACAAGTTATATTTTTCCAAATCATGTTGCTCAGATATCGCTTTCACCCAAAGCAGCTTAAATTATATGCCGGTTGCAGTTCTGATATGATCCCAGCTGAAGGCTGTGAGGCTGAAAACCATCTCGGGATTCGAACCTGTAACCTTCCCAGTGCAGTTTTGTTTCTGCTGGTGCCAATACTCCCCCCCTCCCCCCCCTCCCACAATGAGGTCTCCGTGTGCATGCTTGTGACTTTCTTTCCTGACCACCCCTCCCTCTATGACAGGTGGGCGGACACACCATGCTGCCCATCCGCTGGATGCCCCCAGAGAGCATCATGTACAGGAAGTTCACCACGGAGAGCGACGTGTGGAGCTTCGGAGTCATTCTCTGGGAGATCTTCACCTACGGGAAGCAGCCGTGGTTCCAGCTGGCAAACAACGAGGTACGGCGCCCCCTGTCTGCAGCCCAGCCGGCAGGAAGAAGCATTACTCTGTTTGCATTCACTTTAATTTGCAGATCCCTTAGGTCAGGTTACGTCCAGAAGCCTATCCCATGCAGGATATGGCGCAGGAGCGCCCTGGGTGGGATTCCTATGATTACCCAGTGGCACAGTGGATTTCGCACGTTCTCCCCCATCGTGGGGGTGTATGACTGTGTGTGTGTGATTGTGTGTGGATTAGGTTTCTTGATATTTTGACCATTTTCAGGTCCCCACAAGGATGAATGCAATCAACAAAGTAAAAATGTATTTGTTTGGTTAGTTATGGTTAAGGTTAGGGCTTGGTATGGGTTAAGGTTGTCATTGTTGGGATTAGGATTTTGCCATTGAGAACTAATGGAATGTCTCCACAAAGATATGAGTACAGGTCTGTGTGTGTGTGTGGTGGTGGGGGGGCGGGGGGGTGGCTCTGGGTGTGTCTGATCATGATAGGCTGGTATTAGATGGGCGAACTGGTGAATTATCTCTCTGCTTACAACATTGTTCACCCTCTGGGTGAGATAAAGGCAAATTCACCCTGCAACTGTCACACAAGATGCATCAGCCCATTTGTAGGATCGAGCAGTAAAACACGAATGATGTGCCTGTCGGCATGTGACGGCTGACCGTGGTGTGGCGCTTGCGTGGCATTTGAGCTTCTTGAGTAGAGATACACACCTAAATGCCACCCTGCGGCTGAGCTGTGATTCAACGGCTAGTTTCAGTGCCTCACACAGCTAGAAGTGTTTAGCTGGGGGGGGAGGGGGGCAGGGCATGGCAAGACTGAAGTGGAAGACTGTGGGGCAGTGTACCATTAATGTTTAAACATCACATTGTCACAGATCGTAAAATCTCCATGCCTCTAATGCCCGCCCACTCTCAGTTCTGCCCTGCCATTGGCTGACTGGTTGGAATGGGATTTTGTGCTGGTCATTGTCCAGCTGCTTCCAGACGGCTGAGTTCATTATGCGCTCGACTGTCCCGGGAAACGCAGACACTGACGCTGTAACTGCCCCCCTACC
The DNA here is from genome assembly GCA_019775895.2 of Stomatorhinus ivindoensis. Classification (NCBI taxonomy): domain Eukaryota; kingdom Metazoa; phylum Chordata; class Actinopteri; order Osteoglossiformes; family Mormyridae; genus Stomatorhinus; species Stomatorhinus ivindoensis. Next base: position 10,198,647 of record JABFEB020000020.1, on the reverse strand, counting down.
TCGTGTGCTGGCACTGCACTCCGTAGACAGTGGCCAGTGGGGGCACTGCGTGGGAACCGATGCATTTGTGGTGCTGCGCTTTCTACAAATGTGATACTGTGAGCCCCCCCACCCCCCATCTGCTGCATGGGAGTGTCCCTCTGTGTCGAGCTGCTATCCACCCCCACGTTCCTGAGCTGGGCCCCTGTCAGCTGGCTATTGGTGAATATCCCATTCCATTTTGGCCAGTGGATGCTCACTATAGGCAAATAGGATACAGTTTTTTGAGTCCAGGCCTTAGAACGCAACTCTGGCAGCCAGAGACATTCCATAGCAATGTTCTTTTTCCCCGCTGACTGTATGATCCCAGCATGTCTCATATTTCTGTGCTGACAGATGATATGGAACCTCTCAATAACCCGAATGGCCCCTGCCTGATGTGATGTGGTCTTGCGGTCGTTTGTTTCAGACGGACTATTCTGTGCGTCGTTAAAGTTACAGACGTGTCTTCTCCATTCTCCTTTGTTCTGAATAAAAATATTCTTTTAGTATATGAATCAGTCCAGAGGTTCGGGTTTCAGTCGTGTTCTGTGTTAAATGTGTATTGCTGTTTTAGCATTCCGCCTAGGACTCCCAGTGCCTCTGGAGGTGCACAGCCGTGCTGTTCTGTGTGTGCGTTTGGAGCGCCTGCTTCGTGCTCAGCCTTCTTCCCGCCTTGCCCTCTGCACTTCCAGGGTTCGGGCCCAAATCACCTCTCACTGGATAAGCGATCAGCAGCTTTTTAAGCAGGATGGGTCGTGTTTCGTCTGAAATCGCTAAAGAAAAAAAAAAAGTTCACTTCAGAGCTGTCGTGTCTTTCTGCTTTGGGCAAACGAGATAAACACTGTGCAAAAGTCTCAGGCCGCTTAAGACAACTGTCATGAAAAATTATGTTTTCATCTCTAAAATCTTTTGTCTTGTCTGTCAAATCTCCTACATTCATGGATTTACTGATTAGCATCGCATATTTGGGTAATCAAAAACCAATCAAGTTATTTAACTAATTCAGAATGCTAGTGGTGGAGCTGTGTAATGAGTACAGCCCCCGAAGAGAGGTTTGCGAACTGAAGCGGTGGTTATCTAGCCATCCAATAATATACTTTCATTTTGTTACTGTTCGTCTACATGTATTCTAATGTTAAAATGTTTTACTCCTGAGCAAATATCCCCATACTGCCTATATAAATAGCTGTGAGCATCTTCTTTGTTGGCCTGTGCTTTTCCCACAGTGCTGTGTATATACAGCTACACAGCGAGGCCTGACTCATCGCATGCCCAGCGGCCTCTCATTCCGCCTCCCCTTCTCACCTCTGCTCCGTGTCTCCGCCTCAGGTCATCGAGTGCATCACACAGGGCCGCGTCCTGGAAAGGCCCCGTCTCTGTCCGAAGGAGGTGTACGACATCATGCTGGGCTGCTGGCAGAGGGAGCCGCAGCAGCGACTGAACATCAAGGACATGCAGAAGATCCTCTACGCCTTGGGGAAGGCCACGCCAGTCTACTTGGACATCCTAGGCTAGCAGTGCCGGGGCCAGCCGCTCGTCCACCCGCCCGTCTCTGGCAGACCGGCCAGCACTTCCCAGGAATAACCAAACAACACGTACCTTAGTGCTCTGCTGTCACACACCTGACATGGGGATGGACCTAAGTGCCTGCTTCTCCTTTCCAAACACTGGATAATGGTCTTAAAGAAAGACAAAAAAGCACTTTTACATTTTGTTTACGTGCATATAAAAATGTACAGTTATACTGTATGAAGATTGAAATCCTTTTTTCTTAAAAATGGCCTCTAAAATGAACAAATCAAATATAAAATAGCACCGAAAAACTGGAAAAAAAGAGAGAACCAATACTTTTGCATTTGGTACAACAACTTAACCAGATTAAATACCTGGGTGTGTTTTTTTTTTCTTTTCATATTCTGTCCAAATAGATCTATACTTTTTTGTTTTTTATTTTTAATACGTTGCGGTTGTCTGCTGTGTCGATCACAAAAAGTACGGCACTTTTTGCAGATGACTTAATCACGTTATTGAGTGGGACCAGTGGCAGGGACTTCCTGAAGAAAGCCTTACTGCCCTCTGATTGGCTGGATTGTATCTCTGATGCTGAAGATGCGTCTTGGGGGATTTTATTTTTCTGAAAATAATAATAATAAAAAAAAAAAATCTGCGTATTGGCGAACTGGAGAACCCTTTAGCAAGGAGAACCCAACAATCAATACAACCTAATTTAATAATTTAAATGTATATACTGTAAATTCTGTGTCACAAATTATGTTAACTTATTTCTTTTCCTGTTTAGCTTATTTAGTTTGTTGTGATGTTATGGTGAGTTAATCCTAGAATTGTTTTTTTTTTTCTTTTTTAGTTTCTCGACTTTTTAACATGATCATAGAATGTAAGTTTCCTTCTTTTTAATTGAGCAAGGACACCAAACTTCTCATCGTCTGTAATCCTAACGGAAGAGAGTATGAACTGAGGCCGGACAGGCGCTGAGACGTGTCACAAAGACGCCGCTGTTTTCCAGCCGTTTTTACTTTTTTCTCGCCGATGTGGAGTCGGTGGGAGACGCGGCACGTCTCCTCACTGCGTTCTCCTCGCAGAGGGCAACGCTGGTGCAGGAGGCCTCTGGCCTTTCAGACTCACAGAGGAAGGCGTGTCTCTGAACATGTCATCAGGACTGTCGAAGGTATCCCAAGACTTAACCCTGATTGTCCGTCGCATTTAGAGGAAGCCCATTCGGATGTCACGTGGTAGTACACAGTCCATGTTCCCCACGTTCTGCATTCCACAGTGGTCTGTGTGTCATTGTCACCCATCCTCAATGTTTGCCTGGGAGGTGTTGTGATGGTGTAAATAGCCCTCAGTCCACACCGAGACCCATTAACTGGATTCTTACATTTTTTGTGGCACGGTTGTAGCCTTTGCATTGGATCCCTTTTTTTGTGAAATGCAGATTTACATTAATCCAGGTTTTAAATGAGTGGTTATTATAATTATCGATTTCTTATTAGTGTAAGCAGACTGTCACCTGGTTTCATCCTGCCAAAAATAGCACGCTTCCTCCAGCCTTTCTACAAGATGTGCTTCAGAGAGTGTAAACGTGAGCCTCACCCACCTGCGAAAACCATGCAGGCTGAAGCCGACAGAGCGCCGCCCTTTAGGTCCCCCTCTGTAAGCGTGCTAGTGCCATCGCAGTATTATATTTACTCATTGTCACTGACCATTAATTTAAAATGGACAATAATCCCTTTGGGTTTTCAGACGAGGCCAGTCCTGACATCACCATGCAGTCTCCTCCGCAAACACAGTGCGGGTGATGAGTGTTTAATAGGTGCTTTGCCTCGCTGTGACTCTTGCTGATGCTCCTCTCATGCAGCCAGGCCTCACGGCTGTGCCTGTGTGCCCGGCACTGTGGATCTGAGTTCCTGCAGTGACTGTGTCTGTTCCTGCCAGGCCTCAGAAAGGCCCGCAACATGCAACCAGACCATGTCTTAGCCTTTCACCCCCCCATCAGTATATTATAAGTAAAGAGTGCCCCGGCCCTTTATGCGGCTAGTCGGCGGATTGGGGTGTCTGCAGGCCCTCTCCACCATGTGCAGGTTCTTCTGGCCTGCTTCTAAGGGGGAATCGGGGCTGCGGTCCAGGACGACGGGGGGGGGGAAATGTCCGTGCGAGATAATCTGCCCCTGCCTTTCATATCCCAGCATCCAGTCTCCTCGGTTTCATTCACGGCTCGACTCTTTAGGTCTGTTCACGCCTCGCCTCTCCCCCACCGCTGCTGTGGCTCGACTCTCTGTATGCATGGGATCCAGGCTGCGGTGGATGTAAGAATGGCTGCAGATCAGTTTTCTGACTGACTTTCTGAAGGTGCCGGCAGTATTTGCATTTCAAACGGGTATTTTTTTGTGACGAGTCGCTGACGTTTGTAGCTAGGCAGTAATCTGAGACTTTCTATTACGTGCTTTGATGTCAGTGATATAGACCATCTGGATGGATTTGAGGGCATGATTGCTGTGTTTTATTCAACCATATATGTGATCACTTGTTAATTTGGATTGAGCTCGTGTTGGGTTGCAACTAGTGAGGGCCTGTGTGGGCTCGTCCCATTTGCAGCGCCGGCGTTCACAGGGCTGGTGTTTCGCGGCATTCGCGGGGCTGGCGTTCGCGGGTCTGGCATTCGCAGCGTTTGCCGGGCCGGCGTTCGTGGGGCTGGCGTTTGCCGGGCCAGCGTTCACGGGGCTGGCGTTCGCAGGGTTTGCGGGGCCGGCGTTCACGGGGCTGGCGTTTGCCGGGCCAGCGTTCACGGGGCTGGTGTTCACAGCGTTCGCAGGGTTTGCGGGGCCGGCGTTCACGGGGCTGGTGTTCACAGCGTTCGCATGGCTGGCATTCGCCGACATTTGCGGGGCCAG
>JABFEB020000020.1:10162245-10184476 GCA_019775895.2 Stomatorhinus ivindoensis | reverse complement strand
CTAGAGTGACAGCACTGACAGTTCAGCTCATCCAAAGCCAATGGCACCGATCCCCACCCAGCTCTACACCTCACACTATAGGTCTAACTTGGAGCGAGATGTCAGTCAGAGCTAGAAATAGAGTCCCTATAAGCTAGACTAAATAAGTGTAATATTGAGAATGAGCCTGAATCTCACACATCTGCCGGAAGACTATTCCACAGCCGCAGAGCTCTATAAGAGAATGCTCTGTAGCCCGCTATAGCTCCATGTACCCTAGGTACTAATAGATATCCTGCTCCTTGAGATCAAAGCAAGCGAGGAGGGTGATAAGAGACCAATAGGTCTCTAAGGTATTCTGATGCAAGGCAGTCAATCCAAGAATTAATAAGACAGTGAAGGGAGCATAGAACAGGGCTGATATGATCAAATTTTTTCGTGTTTTTTAAGAATTCTGGTTGCCGCATTTTGAATTAGCTGTTAATGTGACTTTATATAAGAATCCAGATGAGCCACCAGAAAGGAGGGCATTACAGTCTGGAGGTTACAAAGGCATGTATTCGTTTTTCTCCAAAATGGAAAGTGAGCATCTTCCAAAGTTTGACTTTGTTCCGTAGATGATAGTACGCATTTCTGGTAATACTTCTTATGTGAGCATCAAAACATAAATTTGAATCAACCAGGACACCAAGATCTCTGACCACCGTAGGAAGACCACCGAGGAAGACCACCAAGGAAGACCACCAAGGTTGAGGTTGTGAAAACTCACAGACACACACAAAAAAATAAATAAAATATATGTATATTTTATATATATATATATGTGTGTGTGTGTGTGTGTAGGTGGGTAGGTGTGTGTGTGTGTGAGGAGGTGTGTGTGTGTGTGAGGAGGTGTGTGTGCCCGCCCATGCAAAGGGACATAGGGAGCCAACATACACCAAATCCATAATGTTTATTATAGATTGGACAATTCATGCAAAAATAGTTAATTCACTCACTAGTATACATATACAGTCTATATATACATATGCCATCTAGAGAGTAAATCTTTTATATAATTATTTGGCGTGACCAATTCAGTTCAAATTCCAATTCATTAACAGAACGGGGCACGATCAATACATTCTGAAGAACCCCAATACATAATTATCTAACCAGTCAAATTAGCTATGTGTTCGACTGCATCCTTTAAACTGGAAAAATGAATCACCCCTCATGACCAGCAATGGCAGAGAATTGTGCTACTCAAGCAAGCACCTGCCCCATGCGGGAACCCACGCTGCTGTTTACATGTAGTTTTCTGGTGGCCGTGAACGCCGTCGACTATCTCAGCAATAAACAATTCATAGAAAAATACAGACTGGACTGTAGTGAATTGGTACATGCATTGATCACATTTCTATTGCGCGCAACTATTAACAATTTCCAGTGGGTGGGGATCCTTGCAAGACACTAAAATTAGTTCTATGCCATTGTAGAAATTCCTTGCATTATAGATGAAATGCATGTAACTCTGAAAGGTATTCCTACCTCCTGAATCCCATCTGCACTTGTCGAAAATGGTTCTTGGCACTAACCCTAAATGTCCCGGTGACATGCAACTGTCAAGAACTTTTTACAGATTTTGTCTCTGAATGGCCTGGTAGGACACATGATGCTTATATCTTGTCCTATTTTGGATTGTGTCACATGGCAAAGGATGGTGCGACTGGTGGTTGGTTACTGGGAGACAGCAGGTATTCTCTTAGCAAATACCTGGTGATTCCAGTGTTTGAATCCCCAAACTGTGACTGAGGGGAGGTATAACATCACACGTCAAAGAACATGCACTGCTGCAGAGTAGAGTTGTAGTACTGGAGACCGGTCTCGAGTAACACTTTTTTGTAGTACTGGAGACCGGTCTCGAGTACCACTTTTTTGTGGCCTTGGTCACATTTCGTTATTCTGACTCAGTTTTGTCTCAGACATAGAGGACTCCAGGTTTTTTTTCAAGACCAGTCAAAACCCGTCATCGGTATGTCTCAGTATTTGTTACAACGGCTTAATATTCATCTGTTTGTTAACTATTAGAACCCGACAAATGCAAAATGTGGTAATTTCGACCCTGTTAATCTTAGGTTCGTAACTTTGGATACGTATAATGCACAGACATGAATCGCATATCTTTGCAAACTACCCACCAGAGAACTTACTCCATCTTTTAGTACTCTTTTGGGGAAAAAATATAGAATTTATTTATTATAAGCCTATAAGTAAAAGGATAGAGAAAGACTCAAAAATGGGCTGGACTTCTACTAGAAATTATGACAAAACACAACATTCTGTTTATTAAGGAAGACAATTACTTGATATTTTTACAATATTCACAAAAGTTTGTATATGTATGTTAACGTGCTGCTGGTTTGTGTTTGAGGCTAATACACCAAACAACGTTTCCATCTCAAATTTCACTTTACCAATTATAGTGTATATAGGTGAAAAACCGATAGTGATAAACATTCGGTATTAGGCCCTAAAACCATCTTTTATGTCTGTTTATCCAATAGATCATAAACTAAACAATGGTTTTCTATTTCAATTTCAATAAATGTTGTTAAGCAACAATAAAAAAATATAAAACCATGCATGGTTGTCTATTAGATAACTTAAACAAGTTACCAATTGGATGCGATATCAAAGGTATTCATTTTCAAATGCAAGCAATAAGGTGTGTCACTTGAAGAAAATGTTACATTTGTATGGAAACATTTATATGGTTCAAATTATATTGTGATTGGTCCCTGCCTTGGTCTTGGTCTTGTCTTGGTCTTGCCTTGCCTTGGTCTTGTCTTGGACTCAGTACACTCTGGTCTTGGTACTGACTGGTCTAGTGATCTTGACTACATCACTACTGTGTGCTTTGGGCGTGTGGATGATGTGATTCTGGTGCCCACACAAGTCAAATGGGAGCTCTAAAATTTCCCCCTGAATGTTGTCATGCTGTTTTTGTTGTGTATAGTACAATATTGCAGTATTATTTTATTAAAATATAATTTTGACCACCTCATCAATAAGTTGTTTTAACAATTTCTTTAAGACGTGTGACTTCCTTCTCCTCTTGCTGCTCATCATTGCTTTTTGTTTACAAGGAAGCAACATCACATTTTGAGCCCATTTTTATAATTTCAACAAATAGGTTAATTTGTTTTTGTTCTTAATTTTGGTTGCTCTTGTGTGTTTCTGTTTAGTTTATTATTTAGATTTTTTTGCAGTTACATATGTCTGGTGTTACAGTCGTAAAACATTTCAATATTGAAATACATGGGATTGATGTTCCTGTTATCAACAGTCTGTGCTTTTCTTACATGAAGGCTGGGGAGGAACCAATAACGTACTACTTCAAGTTTGTTAATTGTGAAATTATAAAGGGTTTTGGGAAACACTCATGAATCACTCATTCTTTACCTACCTCATTCGTGATTTGCTAAGATTGATCATTTTTTGGAATCTTAGCCCTGATTATTGATTGAATGCTGTTATGCCGTACCTCTGACCCTTGAATAGTCATATTAGGTTCCTACTTTGTTAATAGTTGGATGAGTAACTGTTGTGTAGCTGTTGGCTTGCTCCTGCTCCAAAACTGCTCACAGCTGTACTTCATCATTCATTCTGTGCTTAGCCTAGCTGCACGTTTACCTGGCCGACTCCTTGAAAATGTTTATGATTTGAAATTTCCCTGGCTAACACCACACGTTGGGTAAAGGCGTCTGCTAAATGTTTTAAATGTAAACGTAATAGAAGAGAATCGTGGGTGATGTAACAGAACAAAATATTGTGTGATATAATACATCAGAATATGCATGCCTGATATAACAGAACAGAAAGCATGTGATGTCACAGAATAATCTGTCATGTGATAAAATATGTATATGTGGTGTAATCGACAGAATAGCATGTGATACAAAAGTACTGAATAGTGTGTGGAGTAATAGAACAGAATGATGTGTAATATAATACAAGTTCTATGCAATTTTATAGGTACCACTATAGATTCTAGGGCATATGTGGGGGAAACAGCATTACCACAAGCCAAAAAGAATGTATGTAGAGATCACTCCCAGCATGCATTGTGGCTGGGCAGCAGCAGTATGGAGATGGCTCTGTGGCAATGGGTGACGCAGTGTCGGCTACGGTGGCCTGTGTGACAGGCTGACCAGCCCCCAGGTCTGATGGCAGAGGCTCGTCTATGATGGTTTTATGGGGCCTGTGGGGGTCATAAAGAAGGGCCTCGCAAGCCAGCACTAAGATTCCTTACTGGGCGGCAGTCTCATTTCAAGGGTGCTTTGATTTTAAATCCTGGCCGTGAAAGTGATTTACAAGGCAAGCATGGGCATTCCCATGTGACTGACTGCTGGCCAATAACATTCTTTTTATGTCATACATGCTTATATTGTTATCCGATTAAAAGGCAGACTGCTGATTTATGAGTTATGATATTCCTCTTTGACCCCAGCTTGGCGAATAATAAAGACAAACGTTTAGTCAATATTTATTTTTAATATAAATGATGCCTGTGGGTGTTGGTGAAGGCCAGCGCTAACACCTGCGTTTGGGAAAAGCCGTGTAGTAACGGCAGAGTTGGCACGCTAAATATTTTCTCTTTTGTTTCAAACAATAATGCGGCATAAGTTAATGATACACTTAAATCCAAAGGCTAACAGCAGTTTTCAGTGCCTGTGCTGTCCATTTTCTTCCTGTTCTCTGGACTGCAATCATGCTGCGTGTCTTGATATTGGCATACTTTTATGACATGGCTTTGGCTGGAAACTAAATTGGTAGCTTACTATAAAGCTAATAAACAAACATTTAGTATGGCAGGAGCACATTTATGTGAAACCATTTATCAGCCGCTTACATGGCATGCATCACTCTGTAGTGGTTACCAAGAACAACGGGGGAAATTACGTAATGACCATGGATTTGCATTATTTTACTGTTCGCTGTAAGCCCAGGACCATGCATAGGACAAGCAGGAATGGAAAATGGATGGATGGATTTTAAGATGATGTAATATGAGTGCAATATCTGTAGGAACAGCGTGTGATGATTTAGGACATGGGTGTGAAACTCCAGTCCTGGGGGGACAAAGCCCTGCACAGCTTATGGTTTACCCTCGTGTAACACACCTGATTCAACTCCTTGTGCTAATTACAACACAGCTCTTTAGCTGAATCATTTGTGGTACAATAGGAAAGAACTAAGCTACAAAGGGCTCCAGCCCCCCAGGACTGGAGTTTGACACCCCTGATTTAGGACAAAAGCATTTCACCTACCCTTGCTGAACATTTGGTTACAGTTATCATTGCTATTCTTCTTATTTATTTACTTGTAATTTTGTTCATGTAAAACATCTATTTTGGTCATGTTTTTAGATGCAGTTTAGTCTTATCAGAGCTTCATGAATAATAAAAAATAACCTCTGATAATAAATATAATTTGATCGAATTGACTCTTTACTGTGGTTTGTGGGTAGGTTAGATAACAGTAACATTTTGAAACAGTAGATCGCCTCCATTCATGGACCCGGAATGATTTTGCTGAAAGTCTCTCTTTTTATAAATTTGTCTACGTTCTTGTTCACAGTTGGGTTGACCTCAGTATCTTCAGGAAACCTCTAATGGACCTGAACACATTTAATATTAAGCATTGAGTGTCAAAGTTCTGCACAGACCAAAACAATCCCTCAGGCGACAGTCGCTAGAAGCAGCCCTGCTTTCTAATGCAAAAACACGATGCTGCGGCTCACTGACCCCGTCTCCCGTGCTTTCTTTTTTTTATGCATTTAAACTTGCGACGAGATGCTGGGAAAAAGATACCTCGCAAGCACGTCTTGGGTGAGGGGACTGACCCACACGTGCGACATTAATCATGTATGGAAGCAGGAGCGATGGCCCCAGAGATGTGGACTGGGAGTGAAGTGAAAGTGAGTCCCGACACATGCGGGAGTGAAGTGAAAGTGAGTCCCGACACATGCGGGAGTGAAGTGAAAGTGAGTCCCGACACATGCGGGAGTAAAGTGGAAGTGAGTCCCGACACATGCGGGAGTGAAGTGAAAGTGAGTCCCGGCACATGCGGGAGTGAAGTGAAAGTGAGTCCCGACACATGCGGGAGTAAAGTGAAAGTGAGTCCCGACACATACGGATGCAGGCTGCATGGCTGGTTGCGAGGGGGCCACGGCTGAGTCAGCTTCACATACCTAATCGGATCTTCATGCCTGGCAAGTGATAGTGTTCCAGTAAACCTAGCAGGTCATGCTCATTTCATTTTCTCAAGTCATGATCCGTACTGGGCAGCATCCATTCCACTGTAAATGTGAGTGTTTCCTCCAGTACCTCTTACATGCATGACAGGTCTGCAGGGATTCCCGTGTTCTATATGTGCCTTGCGTGCTGACTGTCAGCTTCCTGTCTTGGATGCTTACAACATGTTACGTGTGTGGAATTTACATGTGCATGACCTGAGCAGAACATTGCAGAAGACTATGGGCTTTCAAATAAAGCCATTAACAATGATTGGAAATAGCTTCCTGACAGCAGCTCAAATTAACTCCTACTTATTGCGCAAATAAGCAAACGGGACACTGACATTTACTGACACCTTTTGCTGCATCTCTCATTAAAGAGAATAATCACAGTGATTTTATCTGTTGAATTTGCTTTGCATTATTCAGTGATATCTAAAAAAAGAGAACACTGGAAATGGCATGTGACAGTTAGCCTGTGAGTCTGACGCATTAGTGTTTCTATGGCCCAGTGGAGACTTATCCTCTGTACTGTAGTTTGGATGGGATTTTATTTAAAACAATGTGCCTCATGGTGATGATGCTGATCTGCTGAAAATGCCGTTACTGGAAAACATCTAACCTCATTTGGAAATGATCGTCAGATCAGAAGATTCTACAGGGCTTTGTAGAATAGTTCTGCTAGGGCAGACAAATGTATCTTATATATCTTTTAATACTTTAAACACATCTACATTATATGAATTTTCTTAAATGTCTAATGAGCTTCCATTGAAGATAGCAAATTAATTTTTGATGTTTATCAAAGATTCATTATCTCATTTTATTTACAGCTGCTACTTATTTGAATATTTTATTGGACGCTAATAAAATTAAAGAATAATGAAAACTCTTGTGGTAAAATTCCGTGCTGACCAAACAGTAGATATCACAAATCTGCCTCTGGAAGCTGGGAAACAGCACTGTGAGGGACACGGCAGAATCAGCCATTTATATATTTAGCTTCTTTATGAAGAGCAATTAAATCATTGTTGCTATTAATCACTGTCCTCATTAAAGACAGAGATCTATTCACTTTTTTGTTATTAATTTGGACATTTGCTATTAGTTGAAATCTATTTATGGGAAAGGAATTCATTGGTGTCATGACCTTATCAAAATCCATAGTGTGTGGCCTGATGTCTATCTTAAAACCTGACATAGGTGTTTCACTCTTCACAAAATGCACAAATTCAGGGTGACATTGATGGTTCTAAATCAGCGTGTGACAGTCCATGTCATATTAACACAGCGGCTAACCAAACCAGCTAAAAACCAGTTTACATACAGCATATAAAGACAGCGGGCTGCAGGCAGATATAAATGTCTTGCACATATAAACCTCTTGCATGTAAAGGGATCATGCAGATTTCGAAAAAGACTTTCACATGGAAGCAACACTTGTAAGATTGGATAAAGAAAATGAACATATAGTTGAATATATACTATGAGTAAATAATGCAATATGTCTCCCTGACTATCAATTCCAAGTTATTTAACTAAGAGTTAATAAAGTACATTAAAATATGAACTACTGTATGAGTAAGTAAATTACTGCTACTCCGAAGCACATGCTAGGATTTGGAGCAGCAGGGGCCTGAACATTTTAAGATCTGCATCTTTCACTCAATTCAGGTTGCAAACATGCTGAATGCAATTAATGCTCATCTGTATTTTTATATTTTCATTTATACAAATGATATTTTTAAAAATGCCAGCCTTCACTAATAAATTTCAGGGCTTATTCATTTTTCCATCACATTTTCTGCAGTATCTGTTTCCATCATACATCTGCAACTATTATTTAGCAATTATCAATTATTCATAAGTCAAAGCCCACTGGCATTACAGCTGTATGGCAGATTTTGCTCTGAAAATTGACTTTAATTTGAATTACCATTTAACAAGTAGAACACGAGGCAATAATTTCCTTAATTATTTTTTTCATTTAAATTTTTAAGGCTTTTTTTGTTACCTCTTCCTGCTTATGAAAGTGAAATCAATGAGCAAAGAATTCCTTTATGTGGTCCTGTGTGAGTGAACTCGTGTGTTTGCATGCGGCTGTGTTTGCAGTTTTGTGAGTGAGATTGCAGGGTGCGCAGTGCTGGGGCCTCACACCCCCCAATTTGTCAGTCCTCCAGGTTCCCCCCCTCGGCTCTGTGACATGTGGTTTAGCTGATTCGTGTCGCTAGATTGCTGCTTGAGAGTGTGTCCTGCGATCGGCATATCCTACCTCCTGCCCGCTGCTTCCTGGGATCACCTCCAGACTCACTGCAGTGTCCAGCAGTGGCCATGCACCACAGACCAGGCTGTGCCTGACCTTACACCCTATGCTTCCTGAGAGAGGTTATGGGGCACTGCCAACCTCACTTGACTAGCAGTTACCGAATCCATCCATTCATCCATCCATACATCCATCCATCTTCCATTCCACACATCCAGTGCAGGGTCACTGTCACCCTGCAGCCTATCCTAGCAGGCACAGGGGACCATCCTGTCACGCTCATTCTCAAGCCCACCTAATGCAATGGCTGTGATGGTACCCAGGCCCACCTATTCGGCATTCACAGCGAGCAATGCATAGCGATAAAATGATGGTGTCTGACAGGTATTTGCGTGCGTAGAATTGTACTGGTGAGAGGCAAATTGATTTTTCTTTGTCTTAGTTCATTCGCTCTTAGTATTGCCACCGGTCATTTAAAAACTGAAAAAATATGAAGCAAATATGCAGTACTGAAGTCTGCAGTGTGACACTGTCACCAAGTGAATTATTATGGGACTGGTCCACCTGATTTTCTGCCGACCCACCCACGCTAACATTTCTGGCTGCGCTACTGAAGCCTGCACACACAGGCACACACCGCAGGAAATTTTGAGATGTCAGCTCATCAAACCATACTTTTCGGTTTGCAGGTGGAGACTGGAGGAGCCTTAGGAAACCCCTGTAAACAGACAGAGGAAACAACGACAAACCCACACCTACAGAGGCAGGAGTGGTACCGACTGGGCCGCTGTGCCACCGCTTAGAGAAACAGATGGACGCTAAGATCCCAAGCTGCACCCTTAAGTGAAACATACTGCTGAGCGTTCTCTTCTGACACAGCGTATGACCTGTCAGTATTGATGAAAAGGCCGCTGTGTGCAGTGAGCTGCCAGAGGAACAGAAATTTAAATCTGTTTTATGTGGACACCAGCTTGTCTAGTATCTCATTCCATGACCACGGGTATGATTATGACTTTGGGTGAACCCTTGTTGCTATAATAGCCTCTCTTCTTTCAAGAGTGCATTTCATTACATGTTGTAACATTGCCGATGGGTTTATTCCTGCCATTCAGATTGGGTATTGATGTCGTACGATCGGGTCCATTGCTTTAGGTTCGTGCGGCAAAAAAAAAAAACCAGGGGCAACTGAACTTGCTCCTAGATGCTTCTACTGCATAATTACTTCACTTGCTGCTGACCAGGGCAGTTCTAGCTGGGCAGAAATTTGGCAAACTGACTTGTTGGAAGGGTGGCATCCTATGATGGTGCCAAGCGGAAAGTTACTACCCTCTCTAAAACTATCCATTCTGCTGCTAATGTTTGTTGCAGGAAATTTTGTGGCTGTGGTATACTGATTATTTTCTGTTATTATATTACATAGAATGAGGTTGAGATGTGTATTTGGTGCCTGTATTGTTAGGTTGTTTGGTGGAATGGGATGTCGAGAGTGTGCTGTGGAGAAATGTGGAATAAGTTGAAGCTTGTTACACTGTTGTGAAGAATAAACGCTATAATTTTAACTAATTCTTGGTTCATGTTACTACAGTGTCATTAACTATACCTCTGTGTTAGTTTAATTAATTAATAGGGATGCACTTTTTGTGGAAGTCGAAAGCCGGGAACCAGTCAACACATTTATATAATACATCACGTTATATAATCATGGTACATTAATAGAAGTAGGAATACAGACGCTTCTCTACTTATGAACGAGATACGTTCCAAAGAGCTTTTGCAACTTTAAATGTTCGTTATTCAAGATAATTTTAAGCATATATGCAAGTACAAGAACTAGGTTGCTGGGAGTATGCACGCTACACTGCTGCACGGCGGGAGTAGCGCCAGAAGTCGTACTAGGCGGAATTGGCACACAGAAAAAAAATCATGTTGCGGACAGTAAACGGGAGCCCAGTGAACGCAATTTGGACTTACAGTCCCATATGTCTGAAAGTTCGTAAATTCTTAAGTAGAGGAGAGTCTGTATAAAACAATAAATACCCTGGATGGAAAAATATATGTTTCTCATCTTTCCTTTTCTTTACCAGACCAGGTCTAACCTTTACTTCAGAGCACCTGCAGTCTTGTGGTCTCTACTGGCTGAATGGAGTAGATCCTTCCACAAACGTGTCATTTGCCACTCAGCTCGTGCACCTTCTTGTATCCAAATCTCACATCTTAGATGGAGCTCACGTTCACCAACATGCCACAAACAGTCAGCTTGCATCATGGAGACGGAGCTGAGAGATTCAAGCGCGTCTGTATGGGAAACATCAAATCTGTGGGGTTCATCCAGGCACTGAATCAGAAAAAAGAAAAACAAAACAAAACTACATCCTCTTATCATGTGTGCACTGTGCCGGGGACACAAGCTTCCGGTCACTTAGTGGACCCTACATCAAGCCTGAGATGATGACAGCTGCCTCAGAGGTGAAGAAGTTGTTTTCTGGGTTTAAATTAAATATAGAGATGGCCAAGCCGTCCCTGATGCGCCGTGGTGCTACTGTCTGCGCATAATTTATTAAAGATGCATAACCTGAAACCCCATTAACATTTCAGAAAGAGGGCTATTTTCACCTCGCTTTAATGTCCTTTTTTAATGTGGCCTATTCATCCACTGAACAAGCACCAGCGGAGAGCTATTCTTGTGACGTGCACATCTGCCGCGGCTGGGCCATTGCCAGCCACGTCACTTTCTATCCGGGCTGTGCTCGACAGAGTCGCGCTCTCAGGTTTCCAGGGCCAAGGGAGTCAGCTGAAGTGCATCCTGCGAACATCAGGTGTCTTCACGGTGCCAAGAAGGTGCAGCCAGAGAGCTGTCCACAGCCTTTCCCACAATGCTCTTCCAAAATCCGCTACGTAAGACTGCCATTTTTGTTGAACTTCACGTGTCCTGCTTTTATTAAGAGACAGAGGGGGAAAAAAAGTGAGAGAGTGTTAATACACCCAGACTTTTCAAGTAAGGTGTGAAAAATATGTTTTATGTGCTTGAAAAGTTTAAATATGTTTAAATATGCATTTGTATTTTTTTAATCAGGTCCAAACGTAATGACTGAATTCTCGCAGACTGATAGCACAGTTCTTGCTTGATGTGCATTCTGTGTATTCTAGCTATTGTGCCTCTCATTACTGGCCTGTCTGGGGATTGATTATTTAAGTCGTAGCATTATGAAAAGGAATACAATTAAAACAACAGAAATGAATCACGTAATGTAATTAAGTAATTTTTTTCCATTAGTCCTCGCCAAATTAAATTGGACGTCGCTGTCGCCACCCTGTCAATGGATTTATCTGCAAGGCTTAAATAATGAACAGGCATGACGAGGCTCCATGGCGGGTGAAGACGCGGCTCCTTGTTTTATCAGCTCGCACAATGATGCTTTCTTTTTTAGCCTTAACGAGCCTTCAGCGCTGCAGGACTGCCTCTGCATGCCGTTTGCTAATCCTGCCATATCTGACCAATGACTGGACTGGGGAGCGACCCAGGAAAGAGTGGACAGACGTGGTCAACGCATATAGAGGCCTCGCCTCCTGACTGAGACGAGGGCATCATTCTATCACAAGTCTGTGTTTCTGAGTCCCACCCCGAGGAGGCTCCTAGCATCTGCTGGTGAAACCCAACACCCCACAAAGCCATTATCCTCCTGAAAAATGCTTTTATATCTGTTCTTATCAGCAGTGAGAGAAAGAGCCTCTCCAGTAGCGGTGTGGATGCAGACTGTGACTGTTGGGGGGGGGGAATTGCTAGGACCTCTTTTTTTTATCTCTCTGAAAAACATTGCATGGGAACTTCTCAGGGGGGTGCCGACCTCATCACCAGGAGAGAGTCGGTCGGTGGGCTATCAAATCTGTCCCGTCTCGGTCTCTCAGGATTGTTGAAAGGCTTGGGGTCAGGGGTCAGATCTTTGCAAGATGGCAACTGCAGTTTGATAAGTGTCTGTGTGAGCCCTGGCCAGTTCATTGTTCTCCTCCATCTGACATGGTGTAATATAAGCCTGGTGCATTCACTGACCTTATTTCATGTTTCACTTGACTTGTGAAGTCATTTTCTTACTAATGTGCGGCTGGAAAGAGACTCCTAGGCATGGCTGACAGGACACAGAATAAACATAATATACAACAGCAAAATATAATTATACTAATAAAAAAAATTGGATTACCCATGAATTTATTCCTTATTGTGGTGGGACGGTTTGTGCATCTCTGTGATCTTAGAGGTATGTTTTCAGGGGAAGTTGCCTCTAGTAGGGTCTCCCAAGGCAAATTTGTCCTTAGTGAGCAGCTGGACCAAGTGAGGTTCAAAAATCCTTATGAAGACAAAGTATAAGGACCAAGTAACCTCTCCAAGACCAGGATGACTGGGGCCCCTCCCTGAAGGGGGGCTGTTGGTCTGGAGTACATAGTAGTTGAATCCCTACCCATGGAAACCAACCCTGCAGAGCCTGAATGAGTTACATGATTCTGCACACTCGTGAGCCTGCCAGCACTAGGGGGCACCATGGAGTCCAGTGCATTACAGTCGGAATGGTAGTCGAAGGCAGGGGTCTGATCATCAGCTACCAAAACTGAAATATAACCTCTCTGATGGACCCTGAGATACTTACTATATAGACAAGCTCAAACCAAACTTGTGAAGAGGGGCTGGACTCTATTCCACTCTGCAGTTCCCCGGAGTAAGCGGCGCCGGGCACACCCATGCTGTCATGGTAGGCAGGTGTGAGAGAGAGTGTGAGATGATGCTCTTCTCCTTTTTCGTGCCCTGTGTCTCCTGAGAGAGGGCAGGTTCATAGTGTCCAGCCTTCTTGGCGACCTTGGACAGGACGCTGGAAAGCGCCCTCTCTTGGGACTCCACTACTCTACTGGGGACTTTACTTCTCACGTGGGTAATGACAGTGAATCCTGGGGGGGGGGGCTCCACCCTGCTCCATCCGAACTCGAGTGGTGGTCTATTAATGGACGTCTGTGCTAACTACACTCTGTCCAAATCAAACATCATCTGTTAGCATAAGGGTGTTCATAAGTATACATAGCACCAGAGCACCCTAAGCTGCAGCTTCATGATTTTGTAATCATATTTCCAGATCTGTGACCATATGTCCTGGATACTCAGATGAAGAGAGAAACTGAGTTATCAACTGATCGCCACATGGTAGTGGGTTGGACCACATGGTGGGGAAGATGCTGGATAGACCTGGTAGACCAAAACGTAATTAAGGTGTGCTGGTAGCATCTGGCAGAGGCAGTCAGGAGGAAAAAGGAGGCCTTCTGAACTTGGTTAGCTTGTGGGACACCCAAAGCAGCTAATAGGAATCAGCAGGCCAAGTGGTGACTCAGGAGGGAGAAGCAGGGCTTTACCCATGTTTTTACAGGAGGCTTTGGGTGCTGTTGACTTCAACTGGGGATATCATCAGGAGGTGGAAGGAATACTTCAAGGACCTTCTGAATCCCAATGACATGCCTTCCTTGGAGGAAATAGAGTTAGACGACGCACCCTACACTTCGGCACTGAAGTTGTCAAAAAACTCTTGGGTGGCAAGGCTCTGGGGGTGGGTGAGATTCGCCCTGAGGTCTTGAAAGCTCTTGATGTTGTTGGGCTGTCACGTGCATGTTGACATGCCTCTTCAACATTGTATGGATATCGGCAACAGTGCCATTGGATTGGAAGACTAGGGCGGATCAAGGGGGCTCACACTCCTGAGCTTCCCTGGGAAGCTCTATGCCAGCATACTGGAAGAGGACGGTCCATCCATTGGCCAAGTGGATCTTTCAGTCAGATGGATCTTTCAGTCAGGTGAACTTGCCTTCATTTTTCAGTGGGAAAAGTAGCAGGAAGTCAGAAAGGAGATCGGACCGGAGATTGTATATGAAACACCATTTCTACCCAAGCATGGCTGGAAGGCTGAAAGAGAGGTAAGCTGAGGAAGTCCATTAAAACCGGATCTAGGAGAAACTATGTACAGTAGCCTCCATCCAACATGGTACTAGTTCTGTACCTTCCAAGGATACTGGAGTTTGCCCATGTTTTGTAGTCTTGGGAAAGGCATATGATTATGTTTCTCAGAGGGAGGGGGGACAGACAGGTGGATTGACTTTGAACATGCATGGCACTAGACACAAAATCCTCTTTTAAGCCTGATATTTTTCCACCAGCCTGACTTCTTCAAATTAGGTAGAATCTTATATAGATTAGAAAGACTCTTACAGAAAATCCCCATAGAAGGAAAATCCACCTACACAGACACAGACCTTCTACAGATTAGTCCTTCACATGATTAGCATGCTTGTGAATTGACTGTAATGTAAAAAAGCCTGACGTAGCTGGAAATGCAACGTGCCCAAGGGTGACAGGAAGATGTAAGCTGCAATGTTTATTGACCAAGAAACCTGAATATGGAGATGGTTCTGATAACCTAAAGCTGACCCGTTTGCTTCTCTTGAACAGCATTAATATGCTCCTGGCAATAAGTACTGTCTGACCTGTGTGTCCAGCAACCTTAAGATTTTGGGTAATTTCTCGGAGCTGGGGCAAATGACAAATAAATCCAGAGTACCTTTCCTGAAAGGCTCAGTGTGGCCTGTTAGGGTACTCCGCGTTAAATCACAGTGTGGCCTGTTAGGATACTCCGCGTTAAATCACAGTATGGTCTCTGTTACAGGGGTATGGATCAAGAACTGTAATTTTTATAGACATGATCATTTTCCAAATAATTTTATTCAGCTTTATTGGAACACCATGGTACTCAAATCCCCACCTCCTCAAAATATCTATAGTACGAACAGTACCTTCCTGTTATCTGGGGTGGAGGGGGTCCATTCAAGGGACCACACACATGCACACACACACAGACACACACACATTGACTGGGCACTGCTTCAACAAATTCTATGATTTTGGACCACAGAAGGAATTATATTTATCATGGGAAGACGAATAGAACAGACAAACACACACAGGGACAGGGATAGGGTCCAAATCCCATCTGGAGGTGTGGGTGATAGAACACACAAACTGCACACACAGGGATAGGGTCCAAACCCCAGCTGGAGGTGTGGGTGATAGAACACACAAACTGTACACACAGGGACAGGGTCCAAACCCCAGCTGGAGGTGTGGGTGATAGAACACACAAACTGCACACACAGGGATAGGGTCCAAACCCCAGCTGGAGGTGTGGATGATAGAACACACAAACTGCACACACAAGGACAGGATTCAAACACCCCCACCCCAGGACTCCATGTCCTCGTCTTCATCTGATACTTGGGTTCCAGCAGATATTTCTTTTCCCAAGGACAGTAAAACAAATTAATCCTTTTAATTCATGCTTTTACATTCCACCAAATGCAGCACTTACATCAATTAACATCTAAACCATTTCCATGGTTGCACCTGCCCAGCTGGAGTTAATGTCAGGATCTCCTATATCAAACTCCCTGAATGAAGAATAAAATCTTTACCTTAAAAACAGCCCAATAGGAACAACAGTGACATAATTTCTTATTTTGCATTTTTATCAAAACAGTTTTTGTCAAACGCACACTGTACTTGAAGGAACATGATCACTTGCACTCTCAATGGACTGAACTGACACGTTGGGAGATTTTCTCAAAGCTTTTTTTCCTGGCTGATAGAGTTGCTTCCTGTTTTACACTCACTTAGTACTGTAATGACATGCATTTATAAATACTGAAATTCAAAGGCTAAAAAAAATGATTGCAGTTGGCTGAAACAGATTTGCACCCAGCCTGCCATTGGCTTTCAAACAAGCCATCAATTAAGATTTTAACTCTCCTGGTTTGCTGCCATCATGAAATACAGCCATGCCTGCTTTTTTCCTGGAGTAATATGCGATGACGATGCAGCTGAATGGTCACGACGCTGACACTGCAATTCAAGACTAAGAAGAGGAGACTATAATTAAGCACATAGACAACAATTTATTTTAATATACAGCTTGGTTATAGAAATAAAATGAAATGATGGTATATTTTGTAGGTTGTCCTGTGGTTTCCTACCTACCTCCAGGCCTATGGGCTATTCATTAGGTGCATCGGTGTCTATGAATTGACCATTAAGGGAGAGAACGTGTGTCCCGTCCAAACAGTACTGTGCCTTGTACTTCATGGGACAAGGTCCAGGCTTGTATTGGTTAAGCATTTATGGAAAACTAGTGTGTGCAGACAGGGCTGGACTGGATTAAAAATGGACCCTGAACTTTGAGCTCCCCCGCGATGAATTTTGTATGCATGAGATTGCATTTCATGCAAAACATTAGGGCTACAAAAAAAAACTATTATCTTTTAATTGTGATCGTGTGACAGACTAATCAATCAGTTGGGCCAAAATGCAGGATGTAAAGAAAAGCACAAATGCTTTATTAAAAAAAAAAACATCAAGAGGTATGTTTAAGTCGCAGTTGTAATGAAAACTTTTTACAGTGCAAAAGTGCCATAGAAACAAAGCTGTACTGTTTCTGCCATATATAGCTTGTTACCGATTGTACGTTATACCACACTTGGTTTATATTGATGGTATTTTCAAAAGCAATGATATTCCGGAAATTTCAGATTGCACAGCTTATATTTGTGTTGTAGTACATCTGCACTCTGCCATAAAGGCACATGGAAAAGTGTATCAGCTAAATTTGCCATTATTAACGTTGTTAGGTGATGATCTCATTGTGTGCAGTTTACCAGTCAATGACAACATTTACTGTCAATTATTTTTATTACCAATTATTATTGTTATTGGCGCCCTACAAAATACACAAGCAGATGCACACACGCAAAACTGTTTTCTGATTTTTATTCAATTATTTTGAAGTGCACTATTGTTTATACTATTTTTAAATTTATAACACGGAGGCACTGGGGCAAAGAAACTATTTGAGAGTTTACAAACAATGATTAGAATGAGGTTACAATAAAATCACACAAGGGAATGATAAAGTTCGCTTCTGGAAATGTATAACTCAATGTATTATGTCGTGTGCTATGCCTACCTACATGGTTAGTGTGCAGAAAAGCATGACATGAAGCTGCTCAAATATGACTGATTGTGCGTTAATTTGGTTATACACAATGGATAATTTGGATAGAGTTCAGACAGGGCTTCAACGCGGACTGAGGATACAAGTTAGACATCACTCTTCTGTTGGTGGAAATCATCTCCAATTTTAATCAGAGACTGAAATGTTAACATGGCCAAAGGGAATGTATGAATTTTGTTTGCAGTCCATGGGGTGTATAATGATGCGATGATCGTTTGTTATCTAAGATATCTTCAATGCAGGGGCCAGCTGCCAGGAGAAGTCCAACACTCTGCCAGAATATCATGCCTATGCACCTCTGGGTCGCAGTCTGTCGCACTGCTTTCATTATCCAGTCTCATTGTATTACTTCTTATTAAGGCACGTTTCAAACAGAAAGTAATTTCAGAGCCCCATCTAATCACCTCCCATTCAAACACGGCTCAAGGGCGTTTGATGGTCGTAGCTACATAATGTAACGGCGGTCAGAGCAGAGGTGCTTTCTGTGACTGACTCCGGGCTGTTTCATATTCGTGCTTGCCAGCGATCCTAATCGCTCACTACAACCCAACCTTCTGCATAGAGGCCATGTTGTGCAGTAGGGAGATGCTGGAGCAAGTTACGGAGGAGAGGAGCGCAACCAAGATGGCTACTTTAGCGTTTGATAACGACAAAGGGATTACGGTGTCAAAAACAACACAAGTGATCAGCCAAGCCCCACCTTCCGGAAAGAGATGCCACTATATCTTCAACATCAATGAGGATGATCCAAAGAACCTCCATGAAATATCGGCATGTCCTGGGAGGACGCGGTGCTTGCTGATTGTTAGGATGCTAAAATTAGGGATGAAATAGAATGACACACCAGAATGACTAAAGAAAATGTATGAAAATGATATAATTGAAATAGGGCATAACTGTTTGTACTGTATCTTTATAGAACCATATATGGCTATTAATCTCCTGTGGTTGCTATGTGCTATTGTACATACAGCACAGAGCATGTCTCAGTCCTGCCTTGCTCTGTCTAGGCGGACTTTGGATGTTCTCCCTGTGTTTTCTCCAGAGGTCGCTCACCTCCTGCAGTCCAAGACGGGCAGTTGGGTGAATTACGGCTGGATCAAACTTACTGTGGATGCGCTATGGTGATATAATTTCATCAGTGAAGTCGGGTGTGGAGAGCGCATTAGGGGGGGGGGCACGAGAGCACATACCACTCAAGAACTGAGACAACGCAGATGGATCTTTCAGTCAGGTGAACTTGCCTTGATTGTTCAGTGGAAAAAGTAGCAGGAAGTCAGAATGGAGATCGGACTGAAGATTGTATATGAACACCATTTCTACCCAAACATGGCTGGAAGGCTGAAAGAGAGGTTAACTGAGGATTCCATCAAAACCGGCATTTATTGTCATGATCTGCTCGTCCGACCCTCCATTGTGCCATGCCACCTTGTTACCTCGTGTGGAATCTCGTCTAATTCGGTGTTCTCGACTGTTTCTAGTGGTTGTCAATTGTTTTTCTGTATTTAGTGCTTCTGTGTCCGTCTTACCCCTGTTCCAGTCATTGATGTTGGTACGCGTTTAATCCTGTGCTTGGTGATTTCCCCGAATAAACCCCCCGTTACCCCATTTCACGCTATTTTGTTCTGCTTCCCTGGATGCAGTCCGTAACATTCATATGATTCCCCGCTATGGTCTTATAAACTAAAGTATAATACAGTGGAGCCTCAGTTCTGAAACTCATTAGAACTTTTCTTAAAAGTCTAATCAACCAGTTCGAAAAAAATAAATTACCTAGAACTCGATCTGAATCTCAGAAGTCAAACCGTGAACGCAGACCTAAGATAACTTGTACGCGTGGGGAAATGAGTCATACGGCAGGTCTCTCAGCAGAAACAAAGGGTAACGCTTCAGTCTCAGCCTCGCGTTTGCTGTGATAGCATTGTGCATGTTTACACTAGCTGAATACATATATTTAGACAGTAAAAATACATTTAGACAATGATAGACAGTAACAGTAATTATTATTATATAATAAAATACATTTAAAAATTTATATTTCTTATTCATTATTTAAATATTAGTAATAAACCATTAATATAATTAATTATAATAATATTGTCGTGCTGAGCAGGGACGGAATGGAGACAAAGGCGCAGATGTCTGGGTATTTGGGAATACGGGGTTTATTCACAGGTAATGCAGGCAAAATGCAGACAGACAATACAATGTCCGGACTGGGGAAACAAACTGAAATGCGGACTAAATACAGAGGAGTAATGACAAGAACCAGAACGAGGCGGCGTGGCACATGGAAGGAGTGGACGATCGGGGCAGGACATATTGTTTTTTTTAACTTTACACATTGTTTGGATACATTTACTTTCTTACTTTACAAATTACTGTTTTGATAGATGTGCTTAGATGTGTTAAGTACAGTATATGCTTTTGTTGTTTTATCCAGTTCATTTACTGTTTAAATGCTTAAAAGAACATATTTAGGTGTAATATTTTGGGGATGGGAACCAATTAATTGGTTTTCCATTATTTCTTATGGGGAAAATTCCATCACAACTCGAACTTTTTAGTTCTGAACGGATTAAATTCGAGTTCTGAGGTTCCACTGTACATGTTTGTAACTGCAACATTGTATACCTGCCTTTGTCCATGCATTCCGTAAGTGCATATTGCATGGTTAGTTTTAGTAAAACAATAATTTTTAATGTAACATCCAGACCACGCTTCATAAATTAGCGCCACCGCAGGCCTGGCCTCAATATACATGATACCTGGCGAACATCCAGTGTGAACATCCAGTGTGAACATCCAGGAATGTGGCTGCTGCATTACTACTTCTTCTGTCATACTGATTCAGGCGCCTACCATATCATCCAAGCTAACAGTGTTTACTTAATCCACATTTGCTTACTCATCCTGTGCATTTCCAGTATAATGTTATAAATTACCACTCCAGCAAATATTAATGACGTGCATGATGTGTAATGCAGCAAAATTAAATGCATTTCTCTATGCTGTAGCTTAGTCGCCTCATTTTGCTTGGCTGCCAGCAGGCTGTGCTGTGGTTGAAGGCATGCAGTAAAAAGGTGATCATGTGACATCTCAAGATTAGTCCTTCTGCTTCATCGAAATGACTTGGTTTTAAATTCCTAGTATCAATAAGCAGAAAAAGGTGTCAAATTATAAAAAGAGCACACACATATTATACTTTCAAGTGCACATATTATAAGATAAGCAAATGACATAATAATAATAATAATAATGACACAAACAAATAAGAAAAATATGCAAATTAAATGGACTAAGTCCAGCAACAGGTTCTTGCACCTGATCTGCTCTGAAAGAGATTTTATAAGCATAATAATAGATCTGCCAATCAAAGGATAGTGATTTAACGCCTCATATTAAATCTAGGCTCTACAAAAATATAAAATGGACTCAGGTGAAGTATTTACACACGAGGCTGAAGTGTGAGGATAAATTAGACTTCAGCCCCAATTTGGGGATAAATGAGCAGGCTGTAATCTGTAGAAGGCATTGCTCTGGATGGTCTTTAAACTGGGCACGGACATCAAAGAACCAGCTGGACCTTGAGGGGAAGATTTTAACCTTGGCGTCTGGTGTAAATCCAAAATGTATTACAGAGGCTGTCATGCCACTTCCCAACTGGAACCCAGTGGCTTAATAAACCAAAATGAGAAATCAAAGAAAGTCGTTGTCAGCCTCCGCCCTGCTCTTTCACGGACAGGCATGATGATGGGAGAATTATGATTTTTCATCCGATCAACGGGTCAAGGGTACCATGTCATACTGCAAGAGCTGAACAAATTAATGACTAAGGATTCTGCGGCGCTTGACACATCCTTGGAGATGACTGGGGCTCTTACATGTCTCCTTGGAAACCGGCATAACATCTGTGCCGGAGCTGTTTAAGCTTTGGGTAGCGCTGATATGCAGAAAAGGTCTGTTCATTGGTTTT
The DNA here is from genome assembly GCA_019775895.2 of Stomatorhinus ivindoensis. Classification (NCBI taxonomy): domain Eukaryota; kingdom Metazoa; phylum Chordata; class Actinopteri; order Osteoglossiformes; family Mormyridae; genus Stomatorhinus; species Stomatorhinus ivindoensis. The sequence continues at coordinate 10,162,892 of JABFEB020000020.1, read as the reverse complement.
CATGCCTATTATCTAGTGAAGAACCTTGGATACTGGAACGTGAACGGATGAGCAGGACGTGGGAAGTGGACAAAGTAATGGGGCCATTTAATTGGCTCAGATGGGCAGGTAGATAACATACCTGGAGTATTACTTATAGACACCCTCTACATAACAGTGCAAGCTTGTTTTATACTGATGAAAAGAGAAGCTTGCCGCTGACCCCATTCCTTCTCCTAAACATCCACTACCTTCCAGTGTCACAAACCCTTAATGTGTTGATATCCCTGGAATGACTGAGCTCTAGGAACATGTGATCAGAATATGGTTCTTTATGGATGTGAAATGCAAGCCATGAAGAAGCAAGACAAAAGCATCAGTGTCTTTTACCAGGAACTGCAAGGAAAGCAAACCAGTGGACTGCTGATTATGGAGCCTCTAGGAGCAGAATGGTAGATGGTCACAGAGAAAGAGCAAGCAACAAGGTGTATGCCTTCAAGCATCATAAAATCATCATGTTATTGAATATATTTGGAAGAGCCAATGAGGGCTACAGTCTGCAGGGTACAGGGCCGCTGGGCTACAGTCTGCAGGGTACAGGGTCACAGGGCTACAGTCTGGAGGGTACAGGGTCACAGGGCTACAGTCTGCAGGGTACAGGGTCACAG
>JABFEB020000020.1:10136366-10156440 GCA_019775895.2 Stomatorhinus ivindoensis | reverse complement strand
CAGTGCGCCCCCCCCCCCCCCCAATCTGCAGTGCCAGACCAATGATGAGATGGCTGTGGTAGATGGGCAGGACCTGCATCCAGGATACAGGAACTGGGACATGGGCCCTAGAACACAAGGTGACGCTACTAGAGAAGGGAATTAAAACCCCAAAATGGACAGGAAACTCCAAGACAAAATTCCACTGGGCAAAAACAGTCGGACGGACCCAGAAACAGGACGCCATTGAACAGAGCCACATGCTGAATGATAAGGACAAAAGGAAATGTGTAACTCAGCCCAGCACGTTGCGGCTACATCACCTACTCTCCCTCCCAGTAAGTCAAACTTTGGCCTGACCATTAACATCTATATCTACTGCTAGACCAGAGGTGTCAAACCCAAATAGCCTGGGGCCCACCAGCCAGCAGGGCTTCTTCCAGCAGGCGATGTGAGCTAAAAGGGAAAGGAGAGAGAATAAAAAATAATGTACTCTCAATAACATGCTAATCAGGACTTGATGTTGGTGGCACAGCTTTCTGGGGGGTGGGGGGCGGGGCGGTGGAGCTGGCTAGGCCACGGGGGTGCTGGTGGTGATTACCGGAATATAGATTTCATACTGTCTTTTTGTGGAAAACAAAAGATTGATCTGCGGGCCATATTTAATAATGAATGAACAGCATGTTGCGGACCGTATTAAAGCATCTTGGATGTAGCCCGCAGACTGGGATGCTGCTAGGCTAATCTTGCCACTCGGCGGGGGCTTAAACATCAGCACAAATCCATTCGCACGACCGTACAAACGCAAACCCGGATAAATGGCCAACAGGACCAGCGGGGGCCCGTCAGGTATCCCGTATGCTGGACCTCTGGTGTTAAAAGGCGGTGGGCTGACTTCAGGATGTCCTCCGGCACATTGCCGGCTCTTCCTGCGCTTTTAGCATTCTGCTCCAATGGCCAAACACCCCAGGAGGGCTTTAATCATTTTAATGGAGGATCCAGAGATTGCAGGGGATTGGGCTGACTTTAATAGGATGGCTTTTTAAGTCGTATACCTGTAACAGTGTTTTACGGTCTCGTTCCTGCTTTCTCTTTGTTACGCTCTGCGCTTACTGCGCTGCCGTAATACTCAAGAATGATCTATGAATATTATTTTTTAAAAGCAGGCCCATAATTTGGTTTTTTCACCGTGGAACATGTTTCGCTGCCAAACATGTCAAGTTTTTTTCTATAAAGGAATAATTTATTTACAAGATGAAAGTAATAACCTGGTATTGTTTTTCATGGCGGGATCGTTTCTAAAGTTTTGCAAATTATGCATGTGCAGTTGGTTAAAAATGTAGTGTTTTCCAGATGATTTATTGGTGCACCCGTACATTTCAAGGACGATCCCTCCACTCTCCTGATAGTCACATCAGCCTGGATTCCCAGCTCACCTGGGATATCAGAAGATTGTGCCATAATGCAGTGAATGAGAGGTGCGCCTTCTCAGCTGGTCTGAGCAGGATCAGTGTTATCTCTCATTGCTGTCATGTTGATGCTTCTCCTATAATGTGACATATCGCAACGAGAAATGTGATGAAATTACAGGTGCTTTTCCTTTTGGTGCTGAGGTTAACTATAAAGTATATATATATTGCATTGTATTGCTAGACCAAAACAAAATATTTGTGTAAGGATGAAGCTTTTAGGTCTTCTGTAGAGCAGACATTAGCACCCCTCAGCTACAATCCTACAGTGGTTTGGTCCACTTTTGTAGACCTTTCACAAGAGCTGCTCACCACTTAACCACACTGGATTTCATAAACTCTAAGGATGCACTAAAGTTCCCAAAACCTTGATTATATAAATCAAACAACCACCAGGCAATTCTTCATTTTATCCACAGCTCTCCTGCTGGATTTGTGAGCAGTAAAATACCAGGGAGTTAGAGATTCCAGAGATTCAGGTTTGTATGTGAAAAGGTTTGTCAGACACATGGTCTCTATTTCGATCATTTCATATGACTATTAAAGTCTGAGATTTGAAAATCATATATATAGTTTTTACTGTCTGGTTGGAATGGTTCATTTATCTTTCAAATCAAACAGAATATAAGATACTATAATGTTAATGTTTTTTTTTATAAATAACAAATCCATTAAACATTTTGTCTCTTACAATATGCCAGATATCATATAAATGCCTGATTATGTTGAGGTTAAGACACCACCATGTCCCAAGCAGCTCTCCAAACGCCGCCCTCTCTCTGTGCCATTGTCAGCATCCACTGCCGCTGTGGGCATTCACTCCGCATCGGCCAACCGGAGCCGCAGTCTAAGGAGATCTATTTATATCTGCCAGGTTTCAGCTGAAGGTAAAACTGCCTGCCTTCCGTCAGGTGACCGGGGAGCCCCGCATAGGGTAGATGCTTTGCGGCAGGAGGGTCCTGCGAGCCTGTCTGCCAGACAGAGACGTCTGCTGCAGTTTGGCTCGGGAAAAACAACAGCCGGGACACAAAGGTGTGAATGTGAGGGGAGCTACAGGTCATAAACTAGTATCTCGACGGGGCATATCAAATAAACTGTTCTCATAGAGTGCTCACTCTCTTCTCAGGATGGTTTTTGTTATACTGCATCTCTACATTCAATGCAAAATGCTGTTTATTTAAGAAGTATTTAATGAAAAATCAAGTTAGGTCTGCAGAAATCCAAGACCACTTCCAGTTAGTTTTCACAAAAAGACTCAGGAGCTTGGTGAAGCAGTAGCTCAGCCTGAACAGTCCCTTTAAACAGTGCTTTGGCTCTATTTCAAACTATCCCCATCTTAACAGCTAGAACGCCACTCAGAAAGAGTGTTACGGCCAGAATTATATGGCATTAGAGTTACTGAATCAGGACAGAGTGTTTCAAGCAAACTGGAATGATCATGCGTTTCTGCTATGAAACCAAGATGTTCGCCTCAGCCAACATCCATCGCGCTCCTCCAAACAGGTCATTTAAGGGCTCCACCGTCCTCTAGATAAAATGGCGACACTCTGTGCGAAGAAAACAATATTAGGATACATGGGCAAAGACAGACAGGTAGCTAATGTGAGAGAGGAGGCCAGGTTCCAATGAGATTATAGCAACTTGGGACCGAAAGGGGAAGAAAATAAAAGGATCGAAAGAACAGTGGGGTGGAGAAACAATGCTTTTATTAAATCTCCTGGTTTTGTCCCACAGATGGTTGCACTGCCAGCTGTATTCAACACGCTCTAATAGGGCTGGAAACAATTCTGTGAAAACAGAGGATGAGCCCCACAGCTCATTGTGACTCTGTGATTCGCCATTGACAATGTGACCTTGTCAGACAGGTAGCACGGGAAGATCAGGAGAGCATGAGCGTGAATGTCTGTGTGAAGCTGCATGCTGCACAGAGTGGCAACTAGTTCCCCGTCATGGATACGAGGGCATGAACACACCCCTTTGGAAAGTGAGGGAACCCCCCCTGCCATCCAGCTGCCCCTTTGGATGAGCCTGGGTGTCTCCCAATAGCGCAGACTTGGGACGCTTTGAATCATGGGATTGCTTTTGTTTGGCTACAACCCAACCGATGTATCCTTCATGCTTGTTCCGGAACAAGAACGACATCAGGGGATTTTTACCATCCTCTGTACTTTTGGTCTTAGTTTTGGAACCGGTCTTCGGCGATGGAAGATGATATGAAACAGATACAGGAGAAGACATGAACAGTCAAGTATGCACATTGAGAAATTATTATCCTATTTCTAAATGCTCTAGTTGAACCCCAGAAGTTATAGATAACGAAATGCACTAAATACGTTGTCTTAAGCTCAACAAGCATTGATTACAAAATATAAATAGTGCAGTAGAATGTCACAGTATTAAGAAATAACACAGGTGCTGGGCTGTGAAACACAAGGACGTAACGATCTCTTTAGAAGAAGATTCAGCAGTAAGATATCATTGTCGGCTACCTTTGTCTGAAGAATTGTAGTAAAATGTGAAAGTGTGAGTCCAGAATCTATCTGGGGGTTTAAAGCCAGCAGATACACCAACCTGGGCCACACAAAACCTGTCATATATTACATTTCGCTGAAGTGTTTTGCCAAAGTAAATCAGGTCAAGCAAAGCTGAAAAGCTGACTTATATCAAGCGTTTATATTTTTTCTTACCACACCCGTGATACACTAGGGAGCATTTATCAGGGTAAATTCAACATATCCATGCAGATATATGAACACATTCACTGCAATGTCTCACATGGTTGTCATATGTTATTGTCACGTGAAGGTAAAAAGTAACAGGTTGTTTATCACATTTCAGTAAAATCTGGACCTTAAGGGACCTGGCAAAACCGTCCGTTATAACCAGAGATGCTGTTTGCCCAGAACACAACTACAGGACACCATTTACTCATGTCACACCCCAGCAGACACACTTGTGGTATAAATTTTTATATTGTACATGTAGTAATCCAACTACATGTACAATATAATAATCCCGACTACATATCTGCGCTGGATAACACCGGCACGCCACGCGCCTTGTAGGCAGAGTCTGCATGTCCATTATAGCCGAACAAAACTACAGCCAAAATCGGCCCTGGGGACCAAATTGCTTGTCTGTTATAAGTGAAATTCCGTTATATGCGAGTTCGCTATATCCGATGTGTTTCTGCATGTTCTTAAAGGCGCACGGCTGGGACCGGCGGAACTCGTCTGTTACACACAATGTTCCGTTATAAGCAAGTCCGCTATTTGGTCCCCATAATGTGATAATTGCATGACCACATTCTCTCTCTCTCTCTCTCTCTCTCTCTCTCTCTCTCTCTCTCTCTCTCTCTCTCTCTCTCACACACACACACACACACACACACAGTCCACTTATTCATATCTTTATGGGGACTCTCCAATTATTTCTATGGGCATACCATAATCACGGCAACCATAACCATAAGTAACCAAAGGAAATACAAGACTTTTGTCATTTTTAGATTTTTTGTGGGGACCAGAAAAATGGTCCCAACACCATGAAAATGTTTTTATCACATTGTGGGTGTCACGTTCGGTCTGCGTGGTGAGGCAAGGTAGAGCCGCAGGCAGCCAGGGATAGGGGAATACGGGCTTTAATGGCAGACGAAGGAAAGGTACAGGAGAGACGACGGACACCAAACGCAACATTACATCAATGACTCATCTGGGGAGACGGACTCAGACGCGGACTAAATACAAGAGACAGCCAAGGACTAATACATCCCAGGTGAAGGTAATTAAGCACGAGTGGACAACAGGCGGTTTTCATCAGGATTGCACACGGGGTAACGAGGGGGGTGTGGTATACACGAGGCTCGGACGGGCGGATCATGACAGTGGGGACATTTGGGTACCTATGCCTGCACCTGTAAATGGTGGTTAAGAGAGTCTTTCTGCTCACGAACATTTTGCAGTGGCGAGTGTGATCATGGGGCGTTTGAAACAGAGGGACTATCCATCCCACTGCGGTCCAGCATTCACTGCCGCTGTTTTAGTGTGAATAGGCAGCCCATCAATCACTCAGTGCCGAACGCCCACCTGCTCCCCTCGTCTCAGGGAGCTCCAGCCGTCCGATGAATAACGCGCCCCCCTTTCCGTTTACGCACCAGCGGAGGGTGATCACCTTTTCAGCTCCTAACCAGGTGTGAGACCTGTTCGGGCCAGTGTTTAACAAGGATACAGAAATGTGTTGCTTTGCTTTTAGGGTATTACTTACTGGGAGTACAAGCTCCAGGAGTAACACTTAAATGCCAAAGTCATTATCAAACTGACAGGTGCTGCAAGCCACTGGAACAGTGCGGCGCAAAAACTTTAGTAAAATAAAAAGGTGATACAGGGTTGTACTTTAAGTGTTGTGTGAATTTCCTCCAGGTACACTGGTTTCTTCCCAGTGCCTAATAACTGTGCATTAAGTGAATTGGTGTCTCTTGTATACTTATGGGGCGGGGGGGGGGGGTGCTGCACAAAACAGCGGCATCCTGTACTGGTCATTCACTGTGATCTTCTACTGGATAAAATGTAATGCAAAATGGATGTATGATTAATAATCTCAAGTACAAAAAAAAACAGTACAAAAATGTAAAACCTTCTATACTGAGAGCTTCAAATGAAAGGTAATTTTGTTTTTCCTTTGCCGATTATTGCGACAAATTCATGAAGAGTGATGGAGACGATAAGATACAACTGAGGATTAGCGTGTTAACGTTAGCAAAGAATGATGCTGAGAAAACCATGGCAACACCAATGGGAAAACAGGGATGAGAGGCGCCGAGCAGGCTGTAGGGCATTATGGCGTGCTGCCAGTGGCCAAGTTTCTGGAGCTGTACGTCTGAGCTCCGACACCATTCTCACTCAAGGGCAGATATAAAACAGCACAAGAGGAGCAGCACAGAATAATGGGAAGGCCTGTGTCCCCACTCTCCCCTAGCCAGTCTCAACAAGGACGCGTCTCACTGATAAGTGATTGGGATCATGATGTATGACACAGCAGAGCGACATCACAGGGCGACAGGAAACTGCGACCTGCGTTGTTATGGATACGGACCTCTCTACCACCTGGGAGCGGGTGCTGAGGGCAGGAACAGCAGGAGCTGTCACTGTCCCTGCTCCTCACATCCCCCCCCCCTCCCACCCCCCCCACCAACTCTGGGACGAAAGCCCATCATGGCAGTGTCTGGTTCCAGCAGCTCACCGACACCCAAAAGGAACCATCATCCCCCTACAGATGATCTACAGCCAGCATCCTGCTGTAAACAGACCCACAGCACCCATAAGGTGCATCCTTTGAATGGGTCCACATCCCTTTACACATCCTATCACATCCCTTTACACATCACATCAGACACATGTAGTGGCCTAATTAATATGTCTACATTAACAATTCAACTAGATAAGTTGATATACATGCCCTGCCCCAAATAATAAGAAAATTTGCCAATATTAGGAAAATATACAAAGTGCAGTGTACTTTTACTAACAGTGCAATATACTCCTACACATTTTTACTTTTCCTGTAACTTACTCTCCTGTACAGAGAATTTCTATTTTATTTTATTCTCATTTTGTTTTATTAAAATGTTTAATTTTACTCCAATTTGTTTTACGCTCCAGTCATATTTTATACTTATACTGTACTGTTCTTGTCTTGGTGTCTATGCGTGATTATCAGTCGCAATGTGAGCAGTTTCCTCCGGGATTAATAAAGTCATGCTACGATAAAGCCACAGAGTGTCTCACAGAGTGATCATTTCCCTGCTGTACTTACAGGATAATGAACTTCGTTGTGGGTGAGTGTAATGATCACCAGAACTCCCCCATGGTTTAGGTACCTGGCTTTCCTCAGGATTGCATTATTAAATATAGCCGACTCCAATAATGCGGTGTTTCAGCAACACCTGACATCACACCCAACTAATTACCATTTCACAAAATGCACATTTATCAAGTGGCCAAAGAATAAACCACAGTTTTGCCAATTTCCCACTTTGATGCCCGGTTGCTAATTTTTACTCTAAGTAGAACAATACTTTCATTTTTTTTTCAAGGATATGAATTGAACTTCAGATTTTCTTGTTTTTGTCCCTCGTCAGCTACGCCACTTATCTGCAGTTTTGTTTAGAAAATATGGCTGGACACAGAGTAGGAGCACATTAATAATTTCTTTAATTTTATTTTGGATGGGGTAGGTGATGTAAGCAGTGGTTAGACATCCCCTTCCAGATGTCATTACCAGTCCGTCACATGTTCCCACCAGTTCAAGACATAGGCCATGAGTTTATTAATATAGTTGTTGCTGTTGCTGTATTTCAGTAACTTCCACTGGTTCGCGAATTGTTTTTCAAGGATACAACCAGTTACTTTACATCCAAGGTGTTTTAGAAGATGCTTGATCAGGATGTGCAGTGATCTGTAGGCATTATAATAACATAATGCTGATGGTTTCTACAGACCCATTGATCATTTCAAAGCCGTAATCTGACCATCGTAACCATGCAGAGCCAGGAACTGTGAAGTGTTTTTTTTAGCTATTGGAACATTACCACGGTATACCTGCATGACAGAGATGTTAAAGGAACTATGTGGCCTAATCGTCAGCCAGACGAAAAACGAGGCCCAGCTTATCGCAGTGGCCCAGCTGTGTTAGTGAGAAACACCCCCGGCTGCCATCTCGCCTTTCCGTGAGCGCTGTTACTCGTGCTCACGCTCGTTACCATCGGAGGGTTAGGGACCAGACTACATGCGTACCTGCTTGTGTACACGGTTCACGTAGTAGCCACTACTACTCTGTTCGTCTCTATTCTCCATAAATCCTGTTTTTAAAATGTCTAATTAGCCTCCTTGGTTTGCCACCTTATCGTGGTGGAGGGGTTTGCGTGTCTCAGTGACCCTGGGGGCTATGTTGTCGGGGGCAATAGCCCCTGGTAGGGTCTCCCAAGGCAAAGAGGTCCCAGTGGAGGGGTCAGACGAAGAGCAATCGAACAGAACCCTATGATGAGGTACTCAGACAAAGTCCCATTTCCCTCAGACACACTAGGGTCACCGGGGCCCCAGCCTGGAGCCAGGCCTGGGGGAGGGGCCCGTTAGCGAGTGCCTGGTGGCCAGGCCTTGGCCTGTGGGGCCCGGCCGGGCATAGCCCACAAAAGGCATGCAGGACCCACCACCCACAAGGGGAATGTCAGGGGATCGGGTGGCGGCCAAGCGAGGCCCTTGCGGTTCGATCCCCGGCTGACAAAACTGGCTTTCGGGACATATGATGTCACCTCTCTCGTGGGGAAGGAGCCTGAGCTCGTGCGTGAGGTTGAGAGATATCGACTGCTTCTTCACGTCGAAAGGAGCCAGTTGAGGTGGTTTGGACACCTGGTGCGGATGCCTCCTGGCCGGCTACCCGGAGAGGTTTTCCGTGCATGTCCTCCAGGGAGGAGGCCCCGGGGCAGACCCAGGACACGCTGGAGGGATTGTATCTCTCGGCTGGCCTGGGAACACCTCAGCGTCCTCCCCAAGGAGCTGGTAGAGGTAGCTGGGGAGAGGGAGGTCCGGGTATCTCTCCTGAAGCTGCTACCCCCGAGATAAGCGGCAGATAATGGATGGATGGATGGATGAATGGATAGCTAACTGTGGCAGGCCCTAATTCGAGGAATTGCACTTTTTTAAAAATGCCCACTTACGGAAAAGCCTCATTCTTACACTTTTGTCTCCCTTCCCCAACAGGATCACCCTGTTGTCTCTGCTTGTCAGAAAATATTTGTAACAAAAGCCATGAAGCAGTGAAAAATGCTTTTGTCTTCTTCTGTCATCTTTTCCTTTTCTTTATAATTTGATTTTAAAACTATTTTTTATCCCCGTGACCCTGGACCTGGTTAAGCAGTTAGAAGATGGATGGATAAAATATTTTGTTATATGAATATAATATCACCACAGACTCTGTGACACAGAATGGCAGCCCATTGTGCAGTATAATATATTGACACATATTATATGTATTAACCGGAATATCAAGAGCATTTCACTTACTGTGCCATTTGTCCTTATGGCAGCAGGTAGCTATTTTGAATTGTTAATACTGTTTACCAGTTACTCTCGCTGAAATTATTTTGTTTCATTGTTTTGTTTTGTTCTCTGGTCAGTTTACAGTTTCACGCCTCACCCACATCCGTGACGGTACATGCGACAGGAACCGCTTTGGGGAAGTACATACTCACATGAATTTCCTAAGCCTCTCTGGTGAATTTCTAGTGAATAGTCAGGGAATGTCAGCAGCATATCAGCAACATTTCAGGCACATTTCCAGTGATATGTTTTTTTTTTTTTTGCTATATCCCGCCCTTCTCTTCCCCACCCAGCATGCAGTGATCTTGTTTTATACCCTTAGTACAATCAGTCACAGGCGGATATAGGCCGTTACCCTGTGACCTTGGTCCTCCCTGCACCACTAAAATCTGTAAGTATAAAACAATGCATATTTCTTCGGCTGTTGTGTTAAGAGTTCAGGGTTTTTCCACATATTTCTAAATGACAAACAAGACATTCGTCACAATATCTGTCTAGAAATAGTCATGGACAAAGAGTTCACCCTGCAAATGAATGCAGGTAGATCTTGTGAGATGGCAGGAGGGAGTAGATCTTCTGGGGGGAGGACAGCCTACTGCGTGGACTAGTAATTGATTTTTAAAGAGGGTAAGTGCTTTTTTAAGGTGGCGCGGTTGGGGGGGTGAGAGAGACAGTGAGCTGTGTTCCTGCAGTTGTCCTGTCAGTTTGGGTTAGTCACCACAAAAAGACTGTCTTGGCTGTTTGCTTTGCTCACCCAGCCTGTTGGTGGACACAGATAACCTCCATGCTCCAACCTCCTGCCCCTGTGTCTCCACGTCTCTGAGATCTATTCACTGTTTTTGCCTGGATTCGGTCTGCAAACTTTTTGGTAAAGGTCTTCTGCTTGCTGATGACCTCTGACCTTTGAAGAGGATGAAGATTGGTCAGTCTTCCCCCCATTTAGAATGCAGACCCGGTCCAGCACCCCTGCCGCAGTCAATGTACCAAGACGCCCAGCACACCCTGCAACATGTGACGTCGCCACCACCAATGCCGTCCATGCTTCCAGGCTGCTGTTCTGCTGTGTCTGCCGCTTCATCAGCTTCCTTATATGACCCACTACCTGCCTTCTAGTTGCCTGGTGATTGGAGGGAGCACTGGCACCAGCTTCTCATCTCCCCCCTGCTCCCTATTAATGTCCTCAAACTTTATTGTATATGACTCTCCCTGCCGGCCCCTGGAGGATGGGCTCCCCCTTTGAGTCTGGTCCCTGGCAAGGTTTTTCCTTGCCACTGTCGCCTATGGCTTACTCACTGGGGGCTTTGGGTGGGGATGCTGTAAAGCGCTTTGAGATGATGTAATGTTGTGATAATGTGCTATATAAAAATTAATTTGTTGTTGTTGTTGAATTAAGTGCCTCACCTAAAGACCCAGTGGTGATATGACTATAGCATTTGATTCTGCGACAGTCTAGACTTATTACAGTCCCTGAATATGTCTATAGTACATACACAAACAAATAAATAAGAAAACATATATAAGATAAAGTTTGCAAATAAACAAAAATATTTACTCATTTTATCCCGTTTAAATGAAATTGATAGATGCTCTCATGTAAAATGGTGATGATGCAATGAATTGGTTTCCCACACAAAGTAATCAAAGGGCTTGGAGACAGAACTGAGTAATCATGCTCACATTACCGATATATAAGAGCATGGTAGCATACCTCAGTCTGCTGAACACTTGGCTAAATAGTTGCACCATTGTGAAACAAACTGGCTTTCTATCATTGGTTGAAGTGTTTATGGAAACCCCAAATATTCCAATAATACAGTTAATTAACAGAGGGAAATCTGACAGTGGCAGGATATTGGAATACTGGAGAAAAGCTGAACATGTGCAGTGATTTACCCACTGATGGACCGACACTCCAAAGCTATACTGTCATGTCTGGGACGTCTATAATATGTCTAACGTATTACATCTCGGTCCTTCTGGAGTCTGCAGCCGCTATGGCATTACAAACACACAACACTGATGGCTCAGAGAGACACGTAGCATAGCATGGACTGCAGACAATTCTGCTGTCAATATAAATACAAAATACAAATAGTAATAGCATTCGACAACGCTACAGACATGCCTGACCTGCTTTAAATAAGGAAATAAAATACCAGTGATCTACGTGCTCAGCATGCTTCAGACAATTTCACAGATATTTTTGTCTCTTAATCAGAAGTGCTAAAAATGGTAATATGAAGGTCTTCCTCTCTCCTGTCCACCATTATGTCATTCCTTTCTATATTTGCTATCTCACTGTTTATTTGCTAACTCCTGGTTGGGAGTGTGTACATTGTTTCAGTTAACAGAAACACTGGATCATTCAGTTGCACTTGGTTGGTGTCATTTGTCTACCACTTCAGCTTCTAGCAGTAGAACAGAGCTGGACTGTTCAGACGACTGTTCCATTAACCTGCCAGGCAGCTGAGCCATGGCTGAATTAGAGGATGAGGGACAAAGGTTAATGAATCTCATCTTTAACTTTGAAGCTCATGTCAGTTTTATTACACATTGGGTGACATTTTGACCGATGCAAAAGAAAGGAACCCTCTCTTGCCTTGAGTTGTGTGGCCACCTACAGGAGGGAGGTCAGAGACCTAACTGTATGGTGCCACAATAACAATCTGACCTTTAATGTGGACAAGATAATGGAGATCATCTCTAAGTTCAGAAACACCCGAGGGCTTAACTCCACATCATACATCGATGGATCATTCACTGAGAAAGCCAGCAGCTTCAGGTTCCTGGGCGTCCAGATAACGGACTCCCTCTCATGGTCTCTAAACATCAGCTGTCTTCTCAAGAAGGCTCAGCGGGTACCGTTTTTTCCTGAGGATGCTAAGGAGCTTTGTGTTTGCTGTCCAGACACAAAGAGTGGGTATGGATGCTTGTAGAGACACTGACACTAGGAAACAATGCAAATAGCCATGATTACCAGTCTCTCCCTCCATAAGCCTATAACCGTGTTATGTGGTGTCCTATAACCAGCATCCATACCCACTTAAATAGTAGAAGGTTTTGCTATAATCTGTAGTAATTTAACCTATAGTGCAACCCTCTGTGACACCACACCTATCAAAGTATCTTGTGGAAATTACTTGCAAGTGGAAATTTCTTGAAGTACCAGAAAACAGTGCACACAATTACTGCTTCCTATATTGTTATTGTTAAGTTCTGGAGAACTTACATTTCATTTAGCAGACGCCTTTATCCAACGTACAAGGTTGGCAAATAGCACATTACAAATGTGTGGCTGCAATGACTCGGCACAGATGTGACCAGGCTCCGCTTCCGATGGTGCCCAGTTACTAGTGTCAACTGTATTTTAGCATCAGCTACACAACATTTTCCCCACAAATCAAGTCTACTATGGCAAGTAGAAGGAAATAAGGAAGTTTCAGTCAAGTAATATATTGATTTTGAACATTATCATTATACCCATTTTGTGTTTGAAGCCAGTTTTACCATGTTGCTGTCAGTGTCACCTACAGAAAGCAGGTTTTAACTGTACGTGCATCCAGGTGGAAGATAGCCTGTGCAACTGGGCTAGCCAAGTCTAAGCTATTCAAGTTCAAGGAAGAAGCCGCCCTCATAAATACTTTTACTACATAGCATTCCAAACAAATCATGAATCACTTCCCACATTCGTTCTATTCATGCATCATCCATTGTAGCCCACTTACAAACACTCAGTATTACACCTTTCCAGTTAAGACTTCTCCTAAGACCAGTAAAGAACATGGAGATTTAACTATTTGTCTCTGTGACAGTGTCAGGCCTTACTTGTAGTGGTTTTAGACGACAATAATGAATTACTATTGTGTAGAGGCTCCTTTGGCAGCCAACACAGCATCAAGTCGTCTTGGGAATGAGAGATGCAAGTCGTGCACAAGGGCCAAAGCGCTTTTGAGCCATTCTTCTTGTAGAACAGTAGCAAGGTCACTACATGAAGCTGGTGGAGGAAAACGTTTGCTGAGTTGCTCCTCCAAAACTCCCCAAAATGGCTCAATAATATTCAGATCTGGTGACTGTGCTGGCCGTGTGAGATGTTCAGCTTCACTCTCATGCTCATAAAACCAATCTGTCACCAGTTTTGTTGTGTGTATTGGTACATTATCATCCTGATGCATGGCACCACCAGAATGGTTGGATAGTCCTTGGCAGTGACACGCCCATTGAACACAGTAGAGGGCCTAGGGAATGCCATGATATTACAGCCCAAACCATCACTGATCCACCCCTGTGCTGCACTCTGAGTTCCCAGTAGTCCAGGTGGTCAGCCTCTTTGGGTGGCTTTTGATGCAAACAGGAGAGTCATGGTGTCACAGAAGAGTCACATGTAACTTTGCAGTGTGTGGGGCAGCTGTGGTTTCATGTTTTTTTTGGATACAATCTGGTTTAATGCTCGGACATCCCTTTCAGACAGCTTCCTCTTCTGTCCACAGTTACTCCTGTTGGATGTGGTCTGTCCTTTGTGGTGGTATGTCTACATTACCCTGGATACCGTGGCTCTCGATACACCACGAAGACTCGTCTGTGCAATCTGTGAATTGTGGCCACCAGGGCGTACAAACATATGCATGAAACCTCTAACCCTATCTTGAGAAACCTCTAACCCTATCTTGAGAAACCTCTAACCCTATCTTGGCCAGTGTTTCTGTTTCATTGTCCAACGCCTATAAGTGATAATGACATCATGGATCCTTAAGTCTGAGATCTGAGATAAATTCAAATATAATTAAAACATTTAATCAATGTACTGACTAATTGTTCTTACAACATACAAGAATTCAGCATTTGACATATATTGTGAATTAAATTTTTAATCCTAGTTTGAACTTGTCCATGAGCGTGAATAAATGCCATCGCTTAGCAACACTGGCAGAGCATTTGGCATCTTGATTATTGCACTGCTGTTTAAAGAATATGCAGCTACAATGAAATCTTTAAACTGGTCTGATTGAAAAAGAATGTATTATTCATTCAGTTTGCAAAAAAAGGGAAATGGTCAGAGTGAATATCGATGGGACACCATTTTTTGTCTTATGCTAGTTTTAAGGTGGCTGGCAAAGAATGCATGTTGTGTTTAGACATTTCACTTTCCAGTCAACTCAATGCGCCGTGAGACAACTGGCTGATGCATAAGAACATGGAGGACAGCCTGGAGATGTCTACAGAACCCTGGTTGGCGTAGCAGGCGGTGACCTGGAGCCACAAAGCAGGGCGGCACACTAATTAACTAACTAACCTACTGGCATGCCTTCAGACTGCGAGAGGGAGCTTGCATGACATGGGAAGGACATACAAAGTGCATACGCGTGCCGGGCAGTGGGAGGCCTCTAGGCCTCGAAGCCCCAGCACTGGAGGTATGAGCCAGCAAAACCATCCACTGAGCATAGGCTCTGCATTGCATTTACTTATTCAGCTGGTGCTTTTATCCAAAGCAACGTACAATTGAGGAAGCATGGTCAGTCAGTCCCTGGAGCATTTGGCTTTAAGGGCCGCACTCAGCACCCCAATGTCAAAATCACTCTGCCGACCATGAGATATTTGAACCGGCGATCACTGGTTCTTGCATGTTCTCCCTGCTGGGGAAAAGGCCAACACACAGTCAGATAACGGCCACCATGATCCCTGGCTGCACGGTGACCCAGCAGGCCCCCACTTCGGCAGCCGCCAGCAGGTAGAGAAACAAATAGGAGGATTGATTCATAATGTCCGTAGCTGCTTTTGGAGATGTGTGGGATGCATGAAAGCTGGGAAAGTGTCAGTGTAAAGGCAGATGTAAAGCAGAGCATTGTGCAAACCCGCGGGGACCAGCCTCGATCCACGTGGTGTCTAATTTACACTCTGTCTCAGCATATAAAGATATACAACAGCATCAATACTTACTAAAATACCAGCAGTAATGGGACATGATACGAAGACTGATTACATTCGCCACACCATTCATGTCTTTTAAAAGATATAACTCTTAATGGATAATTGATCACCTATTCCCAGATGAATGCTACTGACACTAAAAGCGAAACCTGCTAATTTAATGTTAAGACCCTAAGGGATTATAAAATTGAACAGTTGTTTAAGGTGAGAAACAACATTGTAATTCATAATGCGTGATAAAAGGCAATTAGATTTAATGCTTATATTAAGCATTTATATTGAGAATATATATTTAAAATGCCACTGTAACCAAATACTAGATAAGCTGTTATGGAAAATGGGCGGATGAGTGGGTGGATTTCAAATGCTTTAATGTGTGAGTTTATTAAAAAGGCCTGTGTGACTGTGAGCCATAAGTGATCACGTCAGACACATGTGATCTACAGCTGTCGTTTCAGGGCAACAGCTGTACTTGTGACCTCCTCCGTAATGGAACCTGCCTGTCCCTGCATTCTTCAATGCAAGTCAGCGGCGTGCACTCTCTGAGCTTCACTGCATGATAGCGTACATTAAACTCATTACACAATGTGTCAGGCGTTGTTCAAATCAAACCCACATTTACTGATGAGGCAGCAGTGCCGGGAAATTTACTGTGAAAAATGCCACGGGCTGACAACCCTGCAGATTCCCTGATCCTCGGCAATGTGCAGGAGACACAAACATACGCAGAATGGAATCTTTGTTATTATAACCCTAACTCGTGAAAATCACAAGCAACAGTTTAATATCCATCCATCCATCCATTTATGCACCCCCCCCACCCATGCCGCTTATGCCCCCATGGCAGGCAGCATGGAAGACAGGGCAGGGGACATCTTGGGTGAGATAATCCATCTTGCAAAGAATCACCATAAATCACTATAAAAGGATACCGTCATGAGCAGCACTCCACCCCACCTGGTTCGGATACTGCCTGCACTGTTGTTATAAAATACACAGAGATGCATCATTCATTCATTTACTCATTCATTAATTCATTCGCCACTGCTTATCCGGGGACAGATCACGGGGGCAGAAGTTTAAGCACAGATGCCCAGACCTCCCTCTCCCCAGCCACATTCTCTAGCTCCTCTGAGGGGACATAATCTCTCCTGTGTGTTCTGGGCTTACCCTGAGGGCACCTCCTGGTTAGACAAGCCCAAAACACCTCCACAGCGAGGCGTCCAGCAGGCATCTTAGACAGATGTCCAAACCACCTCAACTGGCTCCTTGCGACATAGAGGAGCAGCGGCTCCACTTTGAGACCCCCCTGAATGTCCCAACTCCTCACCCCATCTCTAAGGCTGAGCCCCAACACTCTGCAAAGGAAACTCATTTCTGCCGCTTGTATCGGCGATCTCGTTCTTTCGGTCACTACCCAGAACGCATGGCCATAGGTGAGGGTAGATTGACTGGCAAGTCAATAACTCTGCCTACTGGCTCAGGTCCCTCTTTACCAGGACAGAATGGTATGGTGTCCGCATTACTGCAGAGTATCATCAGTACGAGAACAAAGGCATGACCTACAACAATTGAGGCTGCTGCCTATTTCCTGATACACCACAGGTTTATAATATAGAGCTCCTCTCCCAAACCAGCAGGAAACCCCACTTGCCAACAAGCCCTAATTGGCAAATCTGACCATTAATATGCAAATTCAATGGACGGCAATGCACAATACACAAAGAGCACAATCACGATGCACAATGCTCCAGCAACAACAACAAAAGTGTGATTCAATATACTGGTGAGTTATATCCATTCATTTTCTATTAACGATTCATCCAGCCCCAGATCATGCAGAACCTGGACTCTCACCCAGGAAGCACAGGCCAGTGGTATCGGTTCAGAGCTGGGGCAGCACAGAGACTCTGTGGGCAGCACAGAGACTCCAGATCCAAGTCCTCTGAGACGTATGTCTCCTGACTGTGGGTGGACCCCTAAATGGTGGGCGAAACCCACACGGCACATGGAAAACACGCAAACGCAGACAGAGCTGGGGGTGCAAAAACAAACCCTCTGCGTTGGGGGTGTGAGGCTACCCTGCTGCCCGCTAATCCACCTCGCCATCCTCACGGGAACATAAAGCCAGACATGCAGCCTCCTCCTGCTCTAGCTGTGCATCACAGGGGTCTGTAAAAAGACACAGGTAGGAAAAGATGCAGATTCTTTTCTCAGGCTCTTTCATGTGATAATGTTTGCCTTTCACACAATGCTAAGGACACATACAAAGAAATTAAATGACATTCATGCTCAGTCAAGGGCAAAACTTTGGGTTGAGCACTGGCGGGTTGAGGGGGTTGTATCAGCTGGTGTTGATTACTGGGTGGGTCACAACCCTCCCATCCCTTGATAATTTATGTCCACATGCCCAGTTATATATTAACAAACATATCAGACTTTATACTAATCTTCTTATATTAGAAAATTAGGTTTACCTCATTGAGGTAATTGTCGTCCATATTTATTGCAGTTTCATTAATCTGCGATGGCCAGTTTATTTGCATGTTTTTTCCTATTTACATGATGTATTTAATTTAACAAAAATTGTTAGGTACCTGCCTTTTTATTAAGATGATCCAGGGTACAGTGACCCACCGGATGTTAATGTTCCACCAATGAACCTTAGAAAATGACGCAAGTAATATGAAACTCTACCTGGAGAGGAGATGTTATTTTCTTTAATAAAATACACTAATAAAATATACAACTTTAAATGTGCTTTGTACTTCCAAAGTAGCTGGAGTTGATAAAAGATTATAAAAACAATAACGGTTTTATACAGTGCTTTGGAAGATTGCAATTAGATACTTTTCATTACATTATTGCTTTTTAAAGTGCATTTAAAAGGTTATTTTCAAATTAAATAAGACACTAGATTCATCTTTGACTGGATGTCGCTTTTTATACAGGAGTGTAATTTATAAATTTTTTAGCAATGCAGATTTGCATTCTTTTTGAACATAATCTGCTTTATTCTTTTTATTATTAATTATTCTTCAACCTTCGGGTTTAGATCAAGATTTTTATTACAATTTAATTGAAGTAAAGTTTGAGATTAAAATAAATCTTGTCAATTAAAGTTCCTCTGTATTTTTCCTTTTTAAAACTGTTTTACAGACTCAGAACGAATGTACAAATCAGCTTTAGTGTCATTGGAGGTCTCTATTATGTAATTCCAGACCGGAGGGGTCTGTTATCAAAAGTGAGTGATTCATCAAAATGAGACTTGGCGAGAGAGACCCGAGACACCCAACGTGCAGCCCTATGGGTCGCTGGACCAAGCTTGGTTTTGTCTTTGCATGGAAAGTTTCAACCTCGGTTTTTCGGATGCTGCGACAAACTGTGTTCACAGACAGTGGTTTTCAGAAGAGTTCCTGCGCCCATGCAGTGACCTCCACCATAGCATCATGTCCGTTCAGCATGCAGTGCCACTTGAGGACCTGAAGATCAGGGCGATCCAGTGTAGGTTATATTGGTTATACTGGCTTTGTCCCTTGCATACAGAGATTTCTCCGGATTCTCCGAATCTACTGTGTACTGTCGATGATAAAATTCACAAATTCTTTGCAATGTTACATTGAGGAACAATGGGCCTAATTCACCAACCGTTCTTACAAAAAAATTGTTCTTAAACCCCATGTGCACACTTTTTTACGAAGATTCTGACATTCACCAATGCTTTCTTATCTGAATTTGCTCTTAGCTAAGAACAGAATCCCAGCAGACACACTTGTGGTATAGAGTATTATATTGTACATGTAGTAATCCAACTTTACCTGACCAGATGCGTAACTATTAATAATCCCGACTACGCATCTGCGCTGGATATCACCAGCATGCCAGGCGCCTTGTAGGCAGAGTCTGCATGTCCATTATAGCAGAACAAAACTACAGCTAAAAGCGGCCCTGGGGACCAAATTGTCTGTCCTCAATAAGCAAAATTCCGTTATATGACAGTCCGCTATATGCTTTTTCTGCATGTTCATAAAAGCACTCGGCCGGGACCAGCGGACCTCTTCTGTTATAGACGATATTCCATTATAAGTGAGTCCACTATAACAGGATTTTACTGTATTGATACTTCTGCTTCAGCATTACTGAAGTTTTTTTGTTTTCCTCTTAGTGCCAAGCGGCACACAGCCTGCACGTCTCTTCGACATTCCTTTCACACGGCCCTACAGTCTCATGCCCTTTTTTGGGAAATTGCAGGGCGTTTTCCAATGCTAATTAGGACAAACTGGCATGCACTTTCAGTTACGAAGACGTGGGATTCATCATTCTTAAGAACAAAGATGCCAACAATTGCTACTTAAGAACACGTCATGAATCCGACGTAGGTTGTTCTTGACAAATTTTGTAGGAACAAATTTAAGAGAATTCGATATTGCCCACACTATTTGCCCACACAGCCTTTCACAAGTGATGAACCTCTCCCCATCTTCACTGCACAGAGTGCTGAACCTCTCCCCATCTTCACTGCACAGAGCGGTGAACCTCTCCCCATCTTCACTGCACAGAGTGCTGAACCTCTCCCCATCTTCACTGCACAGAGTGCTGAACCTCTCC
>JABFEB020000020.1:10099022-10117935 GCA_019775895.2 Stomatorhinus ivindoensis | reverse complement strand
CGAGGTTATCTGAGGGTTCAGAAAGTCAAAGAAGTCACATTACTCAGTAGGACTGGATAGTAGGCTAACAGCTAAGCCCCCCCCCCACCCTCCACGCCAGGAAATCAGGGGTCCTCCGGGGCGACCTTTGCCTTTGCTGATGTGTTCAAATGCAGCCTGAGCTTTCTGAAGCTGTTGGGTTTACTTCTTCAGCCCTTTTCTCAGCTGCCTCTATCTGCTCATGTAACAGTACATGGGGAAGAAGCAGCAGGCGCCAAAATCCCTGGCAATCAGGCAGAGGTTAAATCGGCCGTGAAATGTTCCCTCACTGGAACAGAACATTACGCCCCTCCCCCCTCCCATGTGCACCTCCAGTGGTCTGTGGAAGCAGGTGAGAGACACCAGTTTGGGGCACAGGTCCAAATGCCAGGTGACCTTTTTTCTTCTGTGGATCCTTGTCTGATTAAAGGTGAAGAAGGTCCCTTCTTTTCTACATGGCTTCAATTATCGGATTCCCAAAGGCCGGCTCGGCTCTCATTTCATATCCAGGGTCCCATTCTCTGTGCCAGACAGTGCCTCCATGCCCATGCTCCCCACCAGCAATTATTTGTCTCTGTCTTGTTCTTTCTTGGGGGGCATCATTTGGATCAGGTGACTGACCTGCTGACTTTTCGTGGACTTCACCTCATTGGGTGCCACAGCTACCCTAAGTTTCCTAAGGATCTCACTTCTTTCACGTGCTGGATTTAAAGTCTGCGCTTTCCCACAGACCGGACTGCGGTAAGAACGTGAAAGTTTGTCAGCTGCTCCTTGGGCGGAGGTCCGCTGTGCCTTTTTCTTGGCCCCCCCATCATTGGTTCTTTCTTTACTGCTTCTGCTGGTGATGGCTGGAGCAGCCCGGCTCTCACCGCCCGCTCCCCGCATTCTCATTCACACCTGCCCCGGGTAGCAAGCGGCATGTTTCAGCTGGAATCCCTGTGTAGGGTTGCCCTTGGCTCCCTCATATAATCCAGCTCCAGAGGTTTCTCCAAGAATCACCTTGCTCCATCCCTCCTGCCACATGCTGGTTCTCTGGAAGCAGCCTGTCATCCCGCTGCCATAGCCACAGTGCTGGCTGTTACATAACCATTCAGCAGAAGGAGGACGCCTTTGAACACTGAGAGTCTGCAGACGTCGTAACGGGTCCACGGCTCCGGCCAGTGGGATCTCAATCCGGCAGCAGTTAACCTTCAATGCTAATTGCGTCATGAAAGTCTCACTGTATATGAGTTTCTCATCATAACCATACAGGTTATGATGTCATCCATCCATTTTCTATACTCACTTCTCCTATTTGGGGTCACAGGGGAAGATATGGGCGCAAGGCAGGGAACAACCCAGGATGGAGCGCTAACCCACTGCAGGGCACAGTCACACACCATTCATAAGATGTCAGTGGAAGAGAAACATTCGGAGCAAGACCATCAAGTTTTGTACGTTTAGTCAATTTTTCCCCTCAAGTAAATATGAGAATTTCTGTATTCAATAATGCATCAGATCGTGAGGAGTAGGAGTTCCTGACGTACCCTGAGGTGAAGCCGACTGCAAGCAGCTCTTACAGGCAGAAGCGTTTGCTATTGAGAGACTGATGCAGCAATCCCAGCTGCATCCCGCAACACGGCTCCGCTGGCCCACGTGGTCGGATGTTTCTCCTGCTTAATGCCTTTGGCTGTCAGCGAGTGCAGCTCAGCCGCAGCTGACACGGGGTGACTCTTCTATTTCGTCGTCTTATTGCTGCAGGTTTGCGAAGATGTCATTGTCAAAGGCCACATCCCCTGTTGCTTCACATCCCACTTAAAATTGAAGCATATTAAGTGTCCTTAAATGAGAAAGGACTCCAAAATTCAGTTTTTGCTGCAGTCGTGTTTGCCATTTCACTCTCTCACAATGAAACTGACACTGGAACATTAAAAATAAACACTAAAAAATAAGAACGCTGCCTACGATTACACAATGTCTCGCTTTCACACTTCCTGGTGGATAGCAGAGCGTTTTGTTGGTTTTGTCTTCAGCATTGTTTAATACCAATAGCAAACACAGCACTCACAGTTCATTTGCATCACAGTTTCATTCCCTTGTTTCAGACCTTGTAGACTGCCTTATATTATGGGGTGTATATGTGCCCTTTGATACTGGCACCTGCTCCCCACAAGCTCCTGCACACCTGCATCCTGACAACTGAGGATGCTGATAGGACAATTGTTGCTGGTCCCGCCTCTGGCATGCTGTATACCTACTACAAAGAGATCGACCCTGCACTCTGCCTTGTGCCCGCGTTCATTTTGTTTGACTTGACCGGAGCACTGATTATGTTTCAGAAAGCTCCCTTTGGCCAGATCCAGCACTTCGAAGATTAGGCTGATTTTAGGGGGCTCTGGCTCATCCGAGAGGCTAAAGATGATCATCAACAAAAATTCTAAGCTGGGGAGTAAATGCCTAAATTATTTGTGCCCCTGTTTCAATTTAGCTCAAGCCAGAAGGACCAGAGACCTAAAGTAGCTTCTGATGAGGCACCAATGAACTACAGAAGCAAAGAAGGGAAGGAAAGCTAAAATAGAGCCTTATTTTACCAAAGACTCCTAGCATGCAGTATTTATCAGGTGATATTAGCACGGCGTCTGGCTGGAAAGAGTAGGATAGAGATACATAAATATTAACGCTTCACAGGACACCTCCCCTTAATATGTTTGGCCCATAAAACATTCATCCAGCACTGAGGCCAACCGTCAACTCAGAGGACAGGGTCAAGGAAGACCTGACTCCTGTGCTGTGAAGAGGCAGAGGACACCTAAGGTTACGGGCAAGATGAACAAAAGGTCGGAATCGAAGAACAGAAAGCAAACCTAGTCTATATCTTCTGGACATATATTCCACTAAGTGTTGTTCATCCAAGCAGGTCCTGGGCCTTTGTGGCAGATCAGGCCTCTGTGCCTGTGATTGGCAGGTCACTGTTTCGAATCACAGGGTCAGTTAAAGTGGTGAGATCACAGACAAATTCTTGTGCAAGGCTCTTAACCCCATAAATGCTTCAGGTATGCTTGAGACAGACAGACAGATGACAGAAAAACTGTTGACTCTGTGATCTAACCGCATCAGTATATTTTCAAAGAGAGAATCAATTAATTTAGGTGTATAGATGACCTTCCATACTCACTGAAAGTCAGGTGTCTCCGAAATACCTACACTAGGCTACATACATACATAATCAAAAGTTGCAGAAACCTTTACGTAAATGCAGAAGATTACAAAATACTAAGGGATTATCCTTTCAAATAAATAGGTAGCATAGTGGGTGAGGGAGGGGAACTTCACCCCCCTCACCCCACACGCTTGGAGACTGCTGTACACACCCGGGCTTCATAAGTCCGCAAAAACTTCGGTTATTATGAATTTATTTTTGGTACTGGTTGCAAATAAAAATAGGCAGGCCTGTGCTGGCCAGACCAAGCAGACTTGAAATACATGAAATGAGTTCGACAAAAGCCTGTCCTGACAGCATGCTGTTTTGACAGTGGGTGCATCACCATGCAGGACACGATGCGGGGGGGTAGGGGGAAGGGGGGCATGCGAGAACAATCAAGGTAAAAGGAAGAAGCATTTAATGAACTGCCTTTGTCCAGACTATGTTTTATTCATCACAATCCCTAGCTTAGCATTTCCTGTTATTTTGCTCACTTGAATGTCAGGCTCAAGTCAAGGAATTCCAATTTTTAAGAAAAAGACTATTTGGATTGAAATTGAATATTGGTTTTATAATGAATGAAACGTGTGCTTGATATAATATGTACTTTTCAGCTAAAAAAAATAAAACATAGAAAACACATTGAGCTTAAAACCACAATATATTAATTATTCAGTCAATAACAGATAAGAAAATAGGTATACTAATCACGACTATTTATGTTAAAAAATCCGATGAAAAGTTAAGGCTTATTTCCGATGTGGTTTTCATGTAGAAATCACGACAGGTTTGAGGCTTTAATTCAGAAGGGTGTGTCCAAATGGCACCCTCATTCATCTGGCCAAATGTAAAAGATCGTTTGAAGATGAAGTACACCAGTCCAAAGCTATTCTCTGCGGGCTCTGGAGAATTCTGGGAAAAAGAATAGTCCTTTCATTCTGAGCCATTTTGTTATTGTGGCAAAAAGGGGGGGAAATGACCTCAGTGGGTAGGGATTTGTGCAGTGAAAATGTCTTTCTGCTCTTCATTCAGAATATAAGAAGTTGATATATAGACACGGATAACATTTTTCCCCTATTATCTCCACCTGAATGACACTGACTAAATCAAACTTTGAAAGCTATTTTAAAGACTTAAGACAGCATTGCGTTCACATCCACCTTAGTCAACTCTGAGTCAAGACAATATCTTTAAGAAATCGGGTCCGAGTGAAGACCAAGTCCAACAGGGGGGTGAGTTGGAGACATGAGGCCTGTCCATTAACTGGAGCTGCGTAGCTGAATCTAGAAAAACACAAGCTTTAGACCATGAATCTGAATTCAGAAAGTATAAATTGAGGAAGAAACAAGTAACTCCAATATTTACATTTAAATCAGTTATATAAAATGAACATCTACAAAGAAATAGTTTCCACTAAGAAATTAATGCTTTGTCAAATAAGGTAACAAAAGCATGCCTGCACTTCATCCTGTAGTGATTATTAATTTCACTGTGACATACGAGACATGTCGTAGCTGTAATCTGCTCACCACATTTAAAATGCTTTCTGGAACCAAGGAATATGCATAAATAAATACTATGTTTTTTTTCAAATGCTTTCTTTATTTATCAAACTTTATATTAAACGTTTTGTGATTTTCTTCAAAGTACACATGATGTAAATAAGAAAATGTGCACTCACAATAAGCAGATCTACTATGATGACTCGAAGAAGAACATCATGCTGCTTTTCAGAAACAAATGCTGACCATTATTCCTTTAGATGAGGGTTACGACTCCTGTGTCTTTACAATTGCCAGTTTGAATCCCGCTCTCAGCAGATCAATCACACCAACATTACGCTCTTGAGAAAGACCTTTAAACATACAACCACTGACATAAATTATGGAATTACCACACTCAGACGATGCTCACCAGCCTTTTTATTTCATAGCAAAAAAAAAAGTCACTGAGTTGTTGCAGAGCAGTTTTTGATTTAATAGCTGGACATCCGGGCTTCTGTCATGTCCAGCCCATCCCGCCTGTCTGATCCCCTCATTTCCCCTTGGGCGTGGCTCTAAACTAGTCACACCTAGGGCTCGTTATTCTGTTCCACTCACAGCTGCCTTCTGTTTGCTCCTTTGTTAGTCAGATATATTAGCATCATGTGCTCAGTCATGTCAGTCCTGTGCTCTCTGCTTGGTCAAATTTACCTGTCAGCATTTGCGATCCAGTCTGGCCTTCCAATAAACACCCCTGTGTAGGTCTTGCTTGACAACAGCCTGCATTTGGGTCATCCCTTACCTGCAAATGTGACAGTTTTGTGAAACATAACTCAAAGAAATTAAATGGAATTAAATTAGGTGTCCAGATTAGGCAGAATGAAAATTATGGAATCACTCAATGCTGAGGAAAAATATGGAATTATCAACTTTTAAAATCATGTTTAGTAAACACAGATGTTTATAGTGGCGATACCTTGTTATGGACCAATTTTTTTTCCACCAAAAATTTTCTTTCGGATTGACATCTGGACTGTCCACTAGCTACGTGATTGAGTTGATGCTTCACCTGAAGAAAATCTTAAACACTTTTTGCTCTGTAACAAGATGCATTATCATCCTGAAAAATTACGCCATCACCACCAAACCTCTTTTCCATCGATCTGCCTTGGTCCCTTACCTGACATGCAACACTATATCATAAATGGTTCGGGAAATTTGCTTATTTTCATCAGAAAGTCAAAAGTTCCATCATCATCTCCTTGGCCAATGGAGATTAGTGATTCATCACTTAATGTCACTTTCATCCAATCATCCACACTCCATGATTGCTTCTCTTTAGCACATTGTTACCTTATTTTCTTCTGTTTACGTGTTAGTGCTGGTTTTCATTTGAATTTTCCATATGTAAATCCCATTTCATTCAGTCAATATCTTCCACTTCTGTCTCAGACAGCGACTCCTGTTTCTGCCGATTTGCCTCTCCTTTATTTTGTTGTGTATTTTCTATTTTCGAGACATATTGCTTTGAGGTTTCTATCCTGACACTGACGTCTTTCTTGGGTTCCCCCCACCATATGTTTTTCAGTCTCCACATTATGTTTGTAGCTGAAATACGCAGTAATAAATAGAGACATTCTTATTATATCTGACAGACAACTAACATTCCGCATTTGTTTTATTTTTAATGAATGACTTTATTTGTTTCATTTGTCTGTGCAAGCCACAATGTTGTTTATATTTAGGCAATATCCTAGTTTTTCAGTTCAGATTTTGAATGCAACTAAATTTGATTGTAATTAGATATTTGACAGTGCTGTAAAAAAGGAATTTCTGTTAATGTCAATATGTCGATACACATGAAATGTTTTGTTTTTATGTCGTGATACTTGGGCATATTTATGGTAAACTCTAGTATATGACTGATCATACTACACACAAGTTAAATTGATCATATGTATCATTTATATTCCATTGATGAAAAGTTAACTTGTACTTTTAGCACTAATTACTGGTACTCTTAAAATTTCAATGGCCTTGCAATTTTGTAATCTACCATGAAACAGTTTGGTTTAAGAGAATATTTCCAGTAAATGTACCTTGTAAGTGTTAAATGGTTCAAACTAACACAACTGGGGCATTTGATTCATTCGTACATATACTTTGTATTAATAGCACAGTGCAGTATTAGAGGGAATTCTTAATAAAGGCCTGCCTCAGGTACCAGCCCAGCTCAAATTCCACCCTGCCTCAAATACAAGTTACTTCTGCAGATTATTAAAGACCCCAATCACTATTTGAGGAAACATGGCAAAACAAAATATATATAAGCATCTCTTAGGTATGTTATTCAGACTCATCACCTTTGGTTCACAGCTGTTCCTATTCCTGTTCTTGTTTATACATTCAATAGTAAATTATTTCAGAGCATTCTGTGTTCCCCATTGTACCAAACCCTGAACTCAAAACCAAAGTTCATAATGAACCATGAATTTTTTTGTACCTTTACATCCCTACAGTCACGCATTTACAATATTTGGATTTGCAGTGTGCTTGTTTTTATTGGATGTCTGGCGCAGAAACTCCTTATGGCTTATATATGGGAAAAGGATCATTGCTGTCTGGATGTGCGTGAACTGGATACATAACACTGAAAAAATCAAACCTACAAAACTGGGGGGTTGCAAACTGGTTGTAGACATACACTATTAACTCGGATGGACTCAGGACTGTTTTTCGAGTCACGGTGTCAAAGTACAAGTGATTGTGTGACCATTCTTATATGGACTTGATACTGTACTCGAGTCTGGATTTGAATACCACAATTCTGGACATTAAAATTAATAAAAGAAGCACTATCTGAGCATCTTTGCACTATGGGGACCATCCTTCTGCTATGATGCTTTTGGGAAACTTGCTGCTGTACTGCAGAACACTCTCTCTCTTTTTGGAAATGCTTCTTCTTTGTAGCACAAAAAGCTTTTCTTTTTGCTAGTCACACAGCAAAACTCTGAGGTACGTACAATGAGGGAAATAATAATTTGACCCCCTGCTGAATTCTTAAGTTCACCCATTAATAAATAAATGAGAAGCCTATAATTTCACTGGTAGGTTTATTTTAAAGGCAAAAGATAGATTATTAACAAAACAAGCAAGAAAATATCATCATGTAACAGGTACAAATCAGTCTGTCATTCATCTCAGGAAGTAAGTACTTAATCCCTTGGAAAACATGCTTTAGTGCTTGGTGGAATAACCATGTTTTGGAAGTATAGCTGTCAAATGTTTCTTGTAGTTGGTCACCGGGATTGCATGCAGATCATCAGGAATTTTCATCCACTTCCTCTTCGCAGACCTCCTTCAAATCTTTAAGGTTTTTAGGCTGTCACTTGAATAGACGAAGCTTGAGTTCCCTCCAGTTGTTTTATACGGGATTGAAGTCGGGAGACCCCATGACCTTAATGTGCTTCTTCTTGAACCACTTCTTTGTTGCCTTGGCCAGATGCTTAGGGTCGTTGTCTTGCTGGAAGACCCACCCACAATGCATTTTCAGTGCCCTGGCTGAAGGAAGGAGGTTCTCATCTAAGATTTTACGCAACATGGCCTCTTCCATCTTTCCTTCGATGCAGTGCAGCCGTCCTGTACCCTTGGCAGAAAAACACCCTCAAACCATAATGCTTCCACCTCCGTGTTTGACAGTAGGGATAGTGTTCCTGGGGTTAGAGTCAGCATTCATTCCCACCAAACACATCGAGTAGAGTTGATGCCAAACAGCTCTATTTTGGTCTCATCTGACCACATCACATTCTTTCAAGCCTCATTGGAATTATTCAGGTGGCATACTTCAGACAGGCCTGAATATGGACCCTCTTGAACAGTTTAGTATCCTTCAGTCCTAAGGGTAGTATCCTTTAGCCCTAAGAGGAGTATCCTTCAGTCCTAAGGGTAGTATCCTTTAGCCCTAAGAGGAGTATCCTTCAGTCCTAAGGGCAGTATCCTTAAGCCCTAAGAGGAGTATCCTTCAGTCCTAAGGGCAGTATCCTTTAGCCCTAAGAGGAGTATCCTTCAGTCCTAAGGGCAGTATCCTTCAGTCCCAAGGGCAGTATCCTTTAGCCCTAAGAGGAGTATCCTTCAGTCCTAAGGGCAGTATCCTTTAACCTTATGAGACAGATAAAAATAATTGATACTTTATTCATCTCCATGGGGAAATTCCCTTTATGCCTCCCCCAACTTGCTCTCTGGAGGTGAGAGTAAACTGTCTGTGAAAGGCAGCCACCCATAGCAGCACCCAAGTAGCTGGGGGTTAAGGGCCCTGCTCAAGAAACGGCAGGTGCGCCAAGGCTGTGCTGAAACCAGCCACCTTCTGATGACAGGCACACAGGCTTAGCCCATCGAGGCGCACGCTGCCCCCCAAAAATGGGTACTTGGATAGACAGATAGACATTTTCAGATCATGTACCCACCACTGGTGGTTAGACAAGAAATAAACAAATCAGTATGATTACATCAAATAAGTTTCTTAATACATGCCCATGTATGTTTGGGTTGTTTATCTACTGAGTGGCAGGGAGGATGCTGGTTTTTCTTTGGGGGGAGGGGGTCGCACAGTGATATATGGACAACTGCGATATTGGGATATACAGTTACCATTCTGTGAATTTTCATACTGTTGCAACCCTAATACACACAGTAAATCCATAGTATATACAGTGTACAGTGCCCGATTTTAATACATACCTAATAATATATAAATCCCATTTCTCTTCTCTCCTATGTTTTATTCATTTGTCCATTTTAGTCAAATTATCCACTGTCAGATTTCACATGCTCTTTCAATTTCCACCAGTCTTAACGAAGTGGATTCCCCGAGTGGCAGAGTAAGTCTTGAGCTGGAGGAAACTCAGCTTAAAACACTCTACTACCCAGAAGACCACTGTGCGTCTCAGACGTAAGCAGGAAGTGGGGTGCCTGTGGAGCAGAGACTGGAAGGGCTCCAAGAGCTGCACCTGGCTGGATGAGCTCCTGCAGTACTGCTCTGCATTAAGTTTCCATTTAGTGTTACGGTTCTCTTCTCTGTGAGGGCCTGCTCCACGCACAGCCCATTAAGTAAAATGCCTATTGTTTTTTAATGTGCTTTCAGCTCATACTCATAAGGCAATTCAGCCACTTAAATATTCATATTAACTGTAGTGGCTGCCGTTCAGATGGGATTCCATACTTGGCAGAAATTAAAACTGTTTCCTGGTCATTTCACTTAGTATAACAGTGAGTAGTCATATTGGTACTATTTTAACAGCAAGCTAGACCTCTATAAAGTATGCACAAGTAATTTATTATACATAATTACATTTCTTACTTTGTACTCTGAAATCTGTATTCCAAAAAACTATTTATGTGTTTAATAGAGTGTTTAATGCATCTTTATAAACTGAAAATGGATTTTATGGTTTTTATATGCTTTAATAAGAATTTTTCTTGAATTAGCTTCTCTTTAAACAGGTTTTTTGTCAATTATTTTGAAACACAAACCTCCAGCATAGTGTTATATTTTTTTCCAGTTGTATCCTGTAATACGGCACTTTTTTTTACAGTGGCAGCTTGGTGGGGCAGTGGTTAGCACTCTTGCCTCCCACCCCCGGACACCAGTGTCTGAATCTCTGCTCCCCCCCTCAACGTGCCTGCAGCCTGCACGTTGTTCTGAGGTTTCATACAAGTTCTCTGATTTCCCCCTACAATCCAAAATCTCATTAAGGTGAATTGGGCTGTGAATGTGTATGTGTCCTGTGATTGGCCAATGCTCCATCCAGGATAGGCTCCAGACCCCACACAGGACAAGCGGGTATGGAAAATGGATGCTTCTCAAAGACTGAGTTCTCATTTTTTTTAGGTATCAGATACATTTCTTTATTTATGTAACTTTGAATTGAATATTTACTATTTGATTAATATTTAATTGCAGGACGCACACACTCACGCAACTACAGGGCCAATTTAGACACACCAATCAGCCTACCCTGCACGCTTTTGGACCGTGGGAAGAAAGCGGAGCCCCCAGTGGAAACTCAGACGAACACGGAGAGAGCGTGCAAGCTCCACACAGAAAGGATCTGGGATCGAACTCAGGACCTTGTTGCTGTGAGACAGAATTTGGGTGAAATTTACATCATAAAGGTACAGATTACCATGGATTTACGTTTTTTACTTCTGGTTCAGGCACTTAAATCACAGTGATGTGCATGCCTTTGTGGAGCCGGGCAGGTCATTCCAGGGGAATGGTATATGTGTGAAGGGTTGGCTCTTCATGACAGAGCACATTCCCCATACACAGGGGCTGGGGATAGTAGCGGCTGATTTCACTAGCACCCTCGGGATATTTGAGTAAAGCAATCCAAGCAACATTCAAAAATAACCACTCTGCTTTCTAACTTCAGTGAACAAAGTGTAAACCCAGGAGAGTTAAATCATTACTTGCAGTCTCTCTGACACACACAGCACAAACTTCCTCTAAACCATTTTCAACTAATTACAGCTTGTTCCCAGTCTCACTCCTCCCCTGAAAATCCATACCCTCCCTGCTTCTGACAAACACACACCAGGAGTACCGGAGGGTTTTGGACCCCAAATAGTGGAAGTCACCTTACCATTGCATTTGGATAATTATTCACTTAGTATGATCTCAGGTGTTCTGTTCCGCTTCAGTTACCCAAAGCAAGAATAGGAGTCCCCTTAGCATGACGGGGACATCACCAAAGAAACTGAGGTTTGGTTTGTTGCTATTTCATGTGGTCCTGGACACCATGGCTGCCAGGGTGCTCCTTGCAAGCAGCTTGCCGAGTCAGAGCAACATGGCTCTGCCTATTTCCAGGGGCTCCCTGTCGCATAGGCGGAGGTGACCTCCTGACACAGCACGCCGTGTTAGGCACCTACAACAGCTGCACAATCGAGACTGAGCTTTAAAGACATTTCTAGGTGGAAAACTTGCAGAAATCTCTGAAACCTGAGAAATTTGTTCCAAACCATTATTTTTATACTAAACCCATGGATCCTTGCAGCAACACATTTTTGGCTAATATTCTGGTGTTGCTGGGTGATTCTCTAAACCTGATTATAAACTTAAAAATATGCCCATTATGTCAGATTTGAAATTTAAGTATAGAAAAAGTACATTTGGCTTTCTCACAAATGTCTTTACGATACGCCTCAGCCATGATACCTGGGACACCATTTCAGAATAGAGGAGTGTTGTGTGTGTGTGTGTGTGTGTCTGTCTATGTATCTGTGCATGCGGAGGCGGGGGGGGGGGGGGGGCTGAAGATGACAGATTTTTTCTTGTCACACCAGGGTGTAAGCGATGAAAGAAAGGGTCAGACTCAATTTCAGCTGTGTCTTGCGAATCCCTTTCACTTGCCGTCTCTTACTGGGCTTTCAGTCGCTGCTCACCAGCCTCTTTCTTAAGCATCAAAACAACCGAAACATAATGAGTAAACGAATTAGCTTTTAATCTGCAAAGAAGGTTATGAAAACGGTGCTGAAATATTGCTGGGGGTCATCAGTCATCCTGTACAAAGACAACCAAAGGAGCTTGATGGAACAAGATACTATTAGCAGCATATCCCTGTGGTCTCTGTGGACAACAACTAAAAGTCAACAATTACGTTTTTAATAGAATCCGATTGATATTCATAAACATGATCAAGGGAATGACAAGTAACAAGAAAACAATTCTGTGTTGATTCCTAACTGATCTCATTCTTCTGTTATGGGCATTTGTGTTTTATTCCTTCGGACGGATCCATTAAGGGTTCCCTCCACTCGACAACCTTGCCAGCGTTGTTTTCATACACCATTAGCTTTTTAACAGGGGCATCGTTGCCATTTCGCCTCCTTGCGCTCATTAAAAACGTCCATCTGGTTGAAAGTTTAATTTGCTCACTGGAATTTGGACCTAGGAGACTTTCAGATGGAGACATCACGGACGTTACGTTAACAGGGAGCTTTCAGCATGTCAACCAGTCAACCAGCACCGAAATCTGGAAATATCAGTTTAATAGCCACATGTCTAATGATGGCTGTAGGGATTAAAGAGTTACACTATTACACCAGAGGCCATAGGGTCAGGTTTTTCCGGCAAACTTTTTATTTATTTATAAACTGTTTGGATCTTTGAGTGAAAGAGAGCAGTAATCTTCTAAACTTTCAATCTTACAGGTCAGTGCCGATGACTCACTCATAAATCCGGCAGGCAGATAGACCAGGGAGAAACTGAGATTAAGAACGGCAGTCATGTGTGTGTCGCTCATCGCTGGCTGCATTTCAACCAGGCCCATCTTACGCCGCTCTACTCGCCGCCTCAGCTGCCCTTCAGTGAGCCGGCATCTAATTAGATGATCTGTCTGTAGTAGAGGCGGGAGCAAAACTGCCAAAGGACAGGGGTGTGTTTGGCAACGCTTCACATGACACAAGCGTGTAGGTCAAAATAAGTCAGGAGCTGCGTCCGCAGGGGTCAGGTGCCACAGCGGCGCACTGATGAAATGCCAGAAAAATTAGTCAGAAGGATGCAGAGAGAAGGACGAAATTCCAGGGCGGCAATTCCAAAGCGCTTTTCCATCCGTCTGTATGCATATCCACCTCATAAATCATTCATGATTTCACAGTACGGCACAGCAAGTGTTTATTAGCGAAAAATTCCACTGATATGACTTCACAACTTTCAAATGACATGTACTACTTTCTGTATTTCCATTTTGGTTCAGCTGAATGACCATCTTAGCCTCTATCAGACAGGTCATAAACTCCAGCCAGGCTTGGCCACAGCCTGGCCGGGTTTATGGGTCACCTTAGCAATTCATTTGCACTAAAGCCACCATGCGAGTGTAGCTCTTAGGCTAATTGCAACCTGACCCAAATTTGGTGAGGTGGGACGAATGCCAGCAAAAGCCCCTTTTTGATTCTGTCGACAGCTGCTGGTTAGACATCAAAATCTGTCATAGAGAAATGATCAAACACACGCACGTTAAAAATTGTTTTGTTTTTTCAACTGCATGATTAAAGCTTCACCAAAAACTCGACGGTCAGATCCTTTCCTGCTTGCAGTTAGCGTTCGGCCACGTCGCATGAACCTGGAGAAGCAACCCAGCAGCGGGGGGGGAGTGGGGGGGGGGGGCAGAGACGGGAGTGCAGGTCATCGGCACAAACCGGAAACTTCTTGGTCTCGAGGTGAGACTGCAGTCAGGAGCAGCTGTGGTACGAACAGAACATGCAGCTCGGTCGGGTTTGGGCACGAGGGATACTCAAGGGTTAGGAAAGATCTAGAAGGCTTCTGGGAAACAGTGGATTCCTCCAGCACTAGAAACGAGAATGCAATTAAGGGCAGGAAAAGGAGGTGGAGACACTGTTGTCACAGTGAAGTCGCATCACCTCGTGCCAGTGGAATCACATGCTGAGAAATCTACCACGTAATAATAATAATGATAATAATAATAACAATAATAATTATAATAATAACAGTACATATGATGCTGTACTGTACCTCAAGTTGACAAACCACTGAAGCCACACAATGTTCACGAGCATCACAAAGGGGTGTATGTGTTTCTCTTTACAAACCTCTTTATTTAACGTGAATTTTTCATACAGTAGGCTTCTGGCAGGCTGTTCGTATGTGCTAGTCGTCCATAAGTTGAATGTTCTCAACCTGGGGGCTGCCTGTACAAAGCAGAAGTCATACCGGAAGCCTTTCCAACAGAGGGAGCCCACAAAATCTTGTCTGGTCTGGATGTCCAAAACCAATCCTTATTTGTGTTTGTTTGTTCATGTGTCTGTTGCTAGATAACCCAAATACAATCTGGTCACCTCGGTAACATCTGGCAGGGATAAAAACAGTTATATTACATATTTATTTTAAATAAATAATTTTACTCAAATGTTAATCATATATTTTTTTTTAATTCAGTCAGCAGATGAAACTGCTGGTCATTGCCCTGAAACCATTTGCATTTATTCCAAAGTAAACTCATTCTTTTCTTCTTCGTCATATTTACTTGGTATGAACTCTGATACAAAGTGACAATTGGAATTGTCCCAAGCACATCAATTTTGTTAACTACTCACCACTCCAGCAGCCACTTAAATATTTTATTGGGATAAACAACATTTTAATAATTGTCACAGTAGCCCTTAACAAGTTTATATTAAACCATCACAGAAAACCATATAGTGTTATTCCAAGAAGGACAAAAACAGCATG
This sequence comes from Stomatorhinus ivindoensis, assembly GCA_019775895.2. Classification (NCBI taxonomy): domain Eukaryota; kingdom Metazoa; phylum Chordata; class Actinopteri; order Osteoglossiformes; family Mormyridae; genus Stomatorhinus; species Stomatorhinus ivindoensis. The sequence continues at coordinate 10,103,009 of JABFEB020000020.1, read as the reverse complement.
AATATATGCCTTTATCAGCAGAATGCTAATGGCAATGATAATTACCAAATTAACTAAGAGAATAATTTAAGAGTCATTTAAGTATGGATGCCAATTACTTCATTTCTAATTATATTATTTGTAAAAAAATGCATATCACAGCTCATTTCTAATGTGAAGGTCAATAATTTAATGATTAATGTGTTATGTTAATATTTAATACAACTCAACATTGAATGCTAGGTTAGATTACATTCTGTGTGGGTATAAAAATATACCCAGAAAGCCCAATTCTGCCTGTAAGCCACACCTGTGATGAGCAGGCCTCTGCTGGTGCATTCACACCTGTGATGAGCAGCCCTCTGCTGGTGCATTCACACCTGCTGCCCTGAAGCCAGATAAATGGAGCCCTCAGTGACATGGGCCTCGACTCAGCACTCCCCCGTGGGAAACTTTGAGGTGGGTGATTCCTTCAGAATTCGGCCGCTGTTTGCTGCCCCTGATTTTCTCTTCCTCCTCATCTTCCTCCTCCTCCTCTGAGCTGGACACATTTGCCTCGACCTGGGAGTCCAGGCTGTCGTCGGTGTGGTCTGGGTAGCTGCCGACGCCGCAGTACTCGATACTCTCTGCGCAGGGAGGCTCGTCATCCTCCACAGTGCTGAAGAAAGTTTGGAGGGTCCGTTAGTTCGTCCACTACTAGTACCGTCCAGCATGACCATTTACCACTGGTATGCTCAAACATGGCCACTCGCCTATTTGTGGTTCAGGTGAACATGATCACTCATGACCCAAGATGATCACTCACCGACTTCCAAGACAGTCTAGCACAAACATTCCTCTTTCTCTTGCACAATTCAACAAGATCACTCACTTATCTCGTTATGGTCCAAAATGAACAGTCATTTACTTGTGGTACCATCCACCATGACCAGTCCCTGGTATCTCTCAACATAACAGCTGACCCCCCCAGGTTCACCTACACCCAATATGATTGAACATGGCAATCATCCCCCACATACTGTATATTGGCTGCAGTGATTCCCAAACCCTTCATAATTCCAGCAGCTTTAAGAAAAGAAACATAAAAAGATGCCCCTCCCCTTCTTCTCCGTAGTTCACCAGGGCAAGATAAATCAGAGCAAGGCTGTAAACAGAGTGCTGTTTGAGATTTCCCTATCCCTGGGGTTCTTCTGGGACATCTTTTGAGGTCCCCATTTGGATGACCTCAGTTTCTGTGAATGCAGTCAAAAAAGTAAAAATGTATTTGGGTTAGTTACTTATGGTTAAGATTAGGGATGGGTAGAGGTTAAGGGTGCCGTGATTGGGATTAGGGTTTTTCCCATAGAAATCAATGGAAGGTCCCCATTTAGATATGTACACCAACATGTGTGTGGGTTGGGATGATGGAGGCTATATATGCAGTCAAAGCTCTGCCACAAAACCCGGCCCATTCACAGACGAACCAGCAAACCCCAATCACAGCTTGTCAGGATCCCATCTGACAGCAAGTGAGAGCTGCCAGTCACTTTAAAAGCAATCAGCAATCAGACATAATTAAGTTAAACGAGTCAGCAAGCGTTACAACAAAGACCAATCATGAAGATGTCCCGTAGTGTGTGTAAGGCGTGATGGGTGGGTGGGAATGAGGGAATTAGGGCCACGTAAGCCACAGGCAGATACAGTGTCTCCAATACAAAAAAAAAACTGCCTGCAAAAAAAGGTGAAAATGTAGAATTCTCTGGATGAAAGTATGACACAAAGTGATGACAAAAATCTGATCAGTACTGGATAAAACATCTGTGGGGCCGAGGAAACCTGAAGGCCGGGAGGAATCAGCCAGCAAGCCATCGCTGCAGATGGTTATTGTATCATCAATTCACACGAGGTAACAGGATGAAATGATAGATTGTTCCGGAAGCTGCACATAAAAGAAAATGGTAACCACATTACACAACTTCAGCTGGACTAATACTGGACTTGTTACTTTCAAGATGTGTTGTTATAGTTATGTCAAAGATATATATTTCGGGGAATTGCATGGGCTGCACTTTCAAGAAGGTCCCACCCCCAAGCCTGCCCTGATCCGGGAATAGATGCTCCCTGCTACTGCCTTTTCCCTTCCTGGGTACTGGGGGGGGCGCCTAGAGCATGCTTCCCTGCTGGGAATCATCAGGCAGAGCTTTGGTTTCCAGGTACATTTACGAACAATGATACACAGGAAGGAATGCCGGTGTCACGGCCAGAATACTGGATATCCCTTTTGCTAGTGTTCTCTCTCTCTAGACGGAGAATCTCAGAAATAGCCCATTCGCCTCCTGCTGATCCGTGTTAGTGCTTGAGCTCATGTCTGACCTCTCTAGAGTGAGAATAGACCTTTATCACACTTCCTGTTTCTCGGAGGTGGGAACCCAGTGAGGCACTGTATCTGGACTTCTGAAAGCAATGGGCAGATCCTCCCGGTGGGGTTACTGCAGCGTACCGGGCTGCTCTAACTCATCCTTACCTTACCTTCCACGATGTGAGGAATCACCATTAAAATGGGAGAAGCAGCCTTTAGTGCGGTACAGCCCAAGCCAGCAGGCCGGGCTCATGCAAGAAAGTCATTGATTGCACCTGCCCATCTACATGCTCTCACCTGCTATCCCTAACTGGGTGGATCGATACTCCACGGCCATATAGGCGCAAACAATAAAGCACAAGAGGTTAAATGTTTATAATATCTGTACAGCACACTCCGGCATTGGACTGGACCACGTGTCAGTGCTCTAGCAGGCTGTCTGTAAGAGGTGTGAGAACAGTCACGGAGTCAACCTGTGTGACCATTAAATCGTTTGATGTACAACTATGGTAGATCACCCAAGAATACCAAGACAGTATTTGTGTTAAATTGGCAGCGCAGACAGGTTTGGAAGATTCCTGATCCAATATGAAGCCTGGATTTGTTTAATGGCACAAACCCACCGCCCTCATGCTCTGATTATGATTAGTTTTATCCCAAGGAAAATATGGAGGGTGGAGGGAAGGGGATGGTAGCTAGGGTTAGCTGGTTGACACAATCTATCCTCTACAGTCACGACCACTGCACGATACAGCCAACCGCATAATAATTCCTCCCTTTCAGGGAAAACAATCACTGCCCCTGCTCCAAGGGGGCATAACAGCTGTTGTTTAGATATGTAACAAATGTATAATAAAATGTGTAATAAATGCACAGTTTACAATGACCATTGGAGTAATGGTTGATCAAAATATCAATGTTTAAATGCTCTGTGTGTCAGGCTATGATATGCTTTGGTCCCCGGACACCTCAGGGAGCTTCGCTTTACTTTCTGCGTGATTAGATCAGCACAGACTGAGCTGCTTCTGTCGCATCCCAGACCTTACGCTCGTTTTTTAAACACACACCAGCTCCCTCATTGTGCAGATCTCTTTGTTTACAAGAGAAGCGTCTTGCCTTCGGAGCTGGAAGCAGAGCAGTAGTGAAGCCATTGTCTGCATGTCTGTAATGCATTTGCGACATTATTCAGGCAGGTTTCATATGGAACAAGAATATATGGAGGTTTCATACAGAATGAAGACCCATCTGGGGTCTTGGGCTGGGGAACACACTCTCACTGACTGGGGCATGGTCACACATTTCATTCAATATCATAAACTTAATTCATGGCAAATAAATTATTTATTATATATTTGTTTTGGCATTACATTCATCATAATTTTAATGTATATATGTCAGATTTATATTAAGTTTGTAATCTGACATCAAAGTATAGATATTGCAAAATGCAGTTTGTAACATGTGCAGAAACATTATGAAAGTATATAGTAAGCAATGCTGGCAGTTTGTTTTGATCCCAGATATCTGATCAGCAAAGTCTTGGTGTAGTTGCAACATTCAGTTGGATAAATAAATAAGAAAAACCTAACTCATGTCACTATTTCTGGTCTCCATGGAATATGTAGGCGCTCTCATGTGTATGCATGAGCCATTCACACCTGGCCACATCC
>JABFEB020000020.1:10074442-10091985 GCA_019775895.2 Stomatorhinus ivindoensis | reverse complement strand
AGCAGTCTACTGAACGCTCACAGGTCATGTGTCATATGTTCAGAGCTGAGCAGTCTACTGAACGCTCACAGGTCATGTGTCATATGTTCAGAGCTGAGCAGTCTACTGAACGCTCACAGGTCATGGGTCATATGTTCAGGTTGTGCTCTCAATCACATCACACTGCACGACATTCTGAAAGCCTTTGCTTCGTATGTCCCTGCTCTCTCTCTTCCTTTCCACTGGCTGCATAGGTCATGTGTGACGGGGGTGCTGTGGGTATATTATCCGAGACGTGCTGTTCTGTCACCCTGCTGCATTAGCCTGATTGCATTGTGGCTGCTGGGACTCCCAGCTAGCTGCACGCCAATTGTTTCCAGTGTGCTTAAAAACTTGGACCTGGGACCTGATATATTCTGGTCAAACTTCTTTGGGTCCTTAATTATTTTTAAAATGTCAGACTAATAATTATAAGCTATGGGAACCTGCATGAGTAGATAAAATAATTGTCCCACTTTGAAAAATAAGTCCTTCCTTGAAGAGGAAAAAAAATAAAATAAAATAACACGTAGCTGGTTTTTAACCGGGGCTATTATGGTATATATCTGTTGATGCCCTGGCCTGTAGTTATCTCTGACGCAGCTGTGACATTGTGAAAGCCTGAAATATATGCAGTATCCTTGAAAGAAGAATATACATTATGCCACAATATAAGGAATTGTTTTAATGAATCTTTAATCATAAAGGCAGTCTTCTGTACAGGGCTCAAAAGAAATTCTATTTTGTGTTTGCAGCATGCATGAATAAATCATACATTAAAAACAGGGGCACGCCATAACCATTCCACCATATTTGCAGCCAACATCTTAACTTCCCATAATGCTGCAGAAAGGAACAAGCAAAAATAAGGACAAGTATGTAGGAAACAATACAAGGGGAAATAACAGACTATGAATAAGGTGGGTGAGAGAGTTGGAGAGAGATGGAGAGAGACACTAGCAAAGGGTGGGCTGCACTGGGGGCACAGGGCGAGTGCGTGATGATGAAACAGATTATTGTTTGTGAGCCTTGGCAGTGCAAGCCATAATTAAGCGATCACAGAAAACCGGCCCCACTCTCATTTGTTTGTGTTATTCAGCCGAAAGGACACCATGCATCTCTCTGACATGCAGTCATTAGTCTGTCATGCCTAAATCAGGTGGGAAAAAATGATTTTGTAAGTGATGTGCACTTCCATAGGGGGGGCAGGTCAGGGGAAGTGCTGTGCTAGCATGTTAGCATGGTGGGTTTGTTCGTGGACAGGCAAGCTCCAGGGCACCATGCTCATTACTGCATTATTTGAATCAAATAATTAAATTCAAGGTGATGTGGTTAACTAATCACAAGACAGTTAAACTATGGGATGCCACTGTGGCAGATATACAAAAGGGGATGCATGCAGCTTTCTTGGGTTAAAAGGGATAGATTTATGCTCATAGGCAGACATTTCGGTCCGACTACACTAAACATAAAATTGCTTGAGACCTCAACCTTTAAGAAAGAACTTTAAATATTTTTATAAACCATCTTTATGTTCAGCATTGAGGTCTAACCTCACATTACATCATACTTTCTGTACTCAGCTTATCTGAACATTTGAGGCTCTTTCTTACCCGACACCATACACCAAAACCTTTGGTTCCTCCATGGTGCCTTAGAACCTGACAGTGGCAACTTTCTGGTCACCACGGTGGGGCTTAAGATGGAGAGGAAGAAGGAGAGAGAGAGCGAGAGCGAGAGAGAGAGCGAGAGAGTGAGCCTTGTAGACTGTTATTACTTCTGATCCGTGGGCGGATCTGCTGGGAAGACGGAACATTAAGATACCCAGTTGAAGCTTCATTTCCATACCTCCTGCCTGCAGGGACATTATAAGTCCTTGGGATGTTCACCTGGGAAGCACTTCATCTCAACCATCTCTCCACTCCCTCAGCATGCAGAGTGTCTTGGAGGAGCACGACGGTCCAAGATCAATGCTTGTGACTTGGGTTATTTTGGACACATGCTGCATTGTTCTTGTCATGGTCTCGCTCCTGTCCTCTGCTCTGCTTCATTAATGCACAGTACATTATTAGCGTTCAATTAAGGGCTAGATTAAGGGCCTCTATTCCTGGGACATTGTGTAGGACAGAATAAACAGCAATACATCTGCATGACATATATATCTCCACAGGCAAATGAATATCACTAAAGAAGTTTAGAGCAGTAAAACATGGTCAGGAATATATAGAGTCAATTAAGTTGTACTGATCAATTAACAGAAATGAAATCCCATAAAAGTAAACAGACTTGATAAATCGAGTATCTTAGAAGAGGCCAAAAATCATAAAACAGGAATATACCCAGATTTTCCCAGAGGCTTTAAAACACATTGAAAGGCGTTACAGTGAAAGTCAGGCTGTGATGTTTTATGTAGGTATTTTATCATACATTATGAACTTTCATATCTAGTATTTATGGGTAAATTAAGGTTGTGTTGCTAAAATTATTTACATCTTACATCTATATTGAAGTGTCATGAAGACTAATTAGATTATATTTGACTTTTGACTAGATTAAATTAGAGGGGAGACCCACTAACTCAGCTAGATTCAGATGGAAGGGTCACCTAGTGACACACCTAGATTCAGTTAGAAGGAACACCAACTAAAACAAGGAGATTCAGTGAGCCAGAACACCCAATAAAACTCTAAGATTCAGATAGCAGGTACTCCAACTGAAACATTGAGATTCAGATAGAAGGGACACCCACTGACACACCGAGATTCTGTCAGAAGGGACACCCACTGATACACCGAGATTCAGTTAGAAGGGACACTGACACACCGAGATTCAGTTAGAAGGGACACTGACTGACACACTGAGATTCACTTAGAAGGGACAGGACTGAAACACCGAGATTCAGTTAGAAGGGACACGACTGATACACCGAGATTCACTTAGAAGGGACACTGACTGACACACTGAGATTCACTTATAAGGGACACCAACTGATACATCGAGATTCACTTTGAAGGGACACCCACTGACACACCGAGATTCAGATAGAAGGGACACCCACTGACACACCGAGATTCAGTTAGAAGGGACACCTACTGACACACCGAGATTCATTTAGAAGGGACACCCACTGACACACCGAGATTCACTTAGAAGGGACACTGACTGACACACTGAGATTCACTTAGAAGGGACACCAACTGATACATCGAGATTCACTTTGAAGGGACACCCACTGACACACCGAGATTCAGATAGAAGGGACACCCACTGACACACCGAGATTCAGTTAGAAGGGACACCTACTGACACACCGAGATTCATTTAGAAGGGACACCCACTGACACACTGAGATTCACTTAGAATGGACACCCACTGACACACCGAGATTCACTTAGAATGGACACCCACTGACACACCGATCCTCAGTTAGAAGGGACACCCACTGACACACCGAAATTCAGTTATAAGGGACACCCACTGACACACCGAGATTCAGTTAGATGGGACACCCACTGACGCACCGAGATTCAGTTAGAAGGGACACCTACTGACACACCGAGATTCAATTAGAAGGGACACCCATTGACACACCAAGATTCAGTTAGAAGGGACACCCACTGATGCACCGAGATTCAGTTAGATGGGACACCCACTGACACACCGAGATTCAATTAGAAGGGACAACCATTGACACACCGAGATTCAGTTAGATGGGACACCCACTGACGCACCGAGATTCAGTTAGAAGGGACACCCACTCAGGCACCTAAATTCAGTTGACAAGCATAAAAGAGGCTTGGTAATCAGTACTGTTGTATGTCAATTTTCAAAGCAATATTAAGCAACTGCAAAAGGCAAAAGATGGCAACAAAGAAAAAGCAAATATGGACACTTAACAGGATAGTTGCTGAAGACCACAATATAGCTTTAAGAGATGCACTGACAAATTAATACTGAATACAAATGAATTCACACAAGCTGCAGTGTATTTGAAGTCCTCTCTCAGGATGACGTTAAAGACGGCACAGCTCTGGTTTCAGCGTCAAGGTGTGCAAGTGTCTCAACTGTCACACCAAATCTGCACGTGATTATAAAACAGGCTCCTCTGTTGTTTTGCCAGAACACCACCAGAAAGCAGGCTTAACTCTCCAAAGAGACATTCCGGCTAAGCAAATATGTCAATTATAGTATACTGATTTAAATATTTAGAGGCAAGGTATATTTACTGTGTGTGCCACTGATTGTATGCGTTCTGAAAAGACATCGGGAAAATTAAATATAATGTAATATATAGCCATAATGAATTATGTTTATGTTAAGAAATATAGGAGATGGACATAACCTCATATAGCGTCAATCTCATTGTTACGACCCACAGTCAACGTACTTCCAGATGAAGTTCACCCAGCTAACTGAGAAATCCTGCTTTGTGGTGCAGACCGTATGACGAGCTATTAGCGAGCAAAGATATGTGCCGGGTGCTGTCGGTAATGGTCATGTGACCTTCCTGTGAGATAAGTATGGATCCCTCCATTAGACTTTGCTGGTTACAACACCTCCACGCCTCCCTGCATATATGCTGAGTATTTATTTAACACTCATTTCTGTAAACACTGACTAGCGACACAAAAAATAAATTAACAATCAAATAAATCTTCCATCTTCCCTATGGAAGAGTATAGCATATTTTGAGTTTAGGGCACTTACATGAAATGAACAGGTTTATTTTCTGGGCCATCTGCTTAGTATAAAAGCTGACAAAAGGAAGAGTATTTTCCCAAAGTTCTGCGAGCAACAGGAACCAAGTACATTTGGAAAATGTCCCGAACTTCAAGGCCGACCACTTTTGTTACCTGAAATGCTCTTCAACGTGCAGGCAGATTCACTTTACCTTAAAATATGTCATCACAATACATTTCTGAGAGGTGCACTCTAGGAGCGGCACTGCCTCCTCACCACGCTCGAGTCCAGCCCAGCTCTGACTGGGTGAAGCCTAAGTGGGTTTCCACAATGCAAAGATGTTCTCCAGATGAGCCAGCGATTCCACATGCCCTGGTGTGTCCTTAGGTGTGTGATTGATCCCTGCAACCCAAATTGGATTAGTACTTATGGGAGTGGAGAGATGAATGCAGACTGGTGGCTAACAGCCCAGGGCACGTCCATGGCTGCAAAATCCATCCGTAAGCGACGATACCATCTAAGCAATTTCCTTTCAGTGCAGAATGTACTTTCATCCTCTGTTGAGCTTTTTAACGATAATCTGAGGACAATGTCTATACAAGAAAGTAATTACTTGCAGACCCGCCAAACTTTATTTATGAGGAAAAGTTCAGGAGGTCAACTTATATAACAAATATTTATGGCACTGAAAAAATACTAATGGGGACTTTTCCAGTGTCATTGAGTGTATTTCTATTGTGCAAGAATCCAAGTCGATAAATAAAGCAATACACAGGAAGCTTGATATTTTTTTCCAATATCAAAAACTATATTGAGTAGTTCTGGACATGAGAGGAAATGGAATATCAATTTCAGATACTATTAATAATGTTTATCAGACTGAATAAACAAGAGGTAAGCAATAAGGACAAAAAGTGAGAAGACCAGAGTCTTGTTTGCATTTCTCAGTCTGTAATTGCAGGACAGTGACTCCTTGCGAGTAAGTGTACCTTTGGATCGGCTCTGGTGAACTCCACCCTAAGGAGTGACTGCAGGCAATATGGGTGCAAAGCCGCACAGTCTGACCCCCCCCATGAGTCAGTACAAACCCAATATTTACAGTTCACATTGCATTAGACGGCCCGTCTGGAGGGAGCCGTCAGCCGTGACCTCATCATCAGAATGAAAGGCAGGGAAAAGGCCCTGTTTTTATAGACTGTTTACTGCAGAATGTTTGCACTGAGTGACACTGCAGCTTTCAGTGAACGTGGGACGCCTTCATTGACGTCGCAAGGACAGATCCGTGCAAAAGCTAGTCTTTATCATCACACTCGTGTTGCGGCTCAGACATCTCCTTGCCTCATGTCAACTGGGAGGAGCAAACTCTCCTCTCTGCATGTCCTTCCCATACATTTGTTTCTCAGAGACCATTGCAACTGAGCTTCTGAAAGGAAATATATAGAATAAGCCAGAAATGTATTTACTGCACCTGAAATCCACCAATCTTCCAAATGTATCTATTAGAAGGGGTTGGGAAGCCTGGATCCTATTCCAGAAAACACAGAACACAGGAACATTTCAGATGGGATGCAGGCCCTTTGCAGGCTGCACACTCTGAGAGTCACATGCTGAGGGTGACTTAGAGGCACCAAGGCAGCTAAAGTGAATTTCTGCAGGAGGAACCCAGACAAACATGAATTTGATCGAACTCACAACCCTTGCAATGTGAAGCCACGGCGCTGAATGTGCACTGAGTGTGACTGTGCTGTCTGTAAGCGCGCTGTTCAAGCATCCATATTCAGCCTATGTGATATTCATCCACTCAACCGTCTTTCAGCTGTTGCTTGTTTACTAGTGAGATTGGCATTTTTTTTTGTTGTCTTTGCTGTTATCTCACAGATTGTGATGCATTTAAACCAAAAAAAAATGACCTACTGCGAAGGCTTATCTGAATGCACATAAAAATATATGCCATCCTCTTTAGCCTCCCAACATTCATTTTCATGTCATAAATGAATAGTATGGTGGCTGCGTCCCATTCAGCAGATGTAAGGCCGAGTCTGCTGAGATGCGACACACTGTGGTGATGTATTTTGATGTACAACACAAAGTGCACAAGTGTGTGTAAACAGCCCAAGTGTATAGGGATTTCTTGAAAGCAATGGGACACACCTGACGAGGTAAACAATAGACGAGCTAATACTGTGCTGTCATTTGAGTTAGCTCTGATTATGCTTCTGCTTCACTGTAGGTTAAGCTATGTAAACATTCGTTATACAATATTGCGCACAATGAAAATTCATTGGAAGCATGTTGGGCTCTGATAAGCAGACTTCTTCTCATTCGTTGTTGACATTAGTCATCGCTGATGTAGCAAATTGTGGTCTATATACTTAGCTTGAGGGATCGGGGAGGACACTTTGAGCTGCTTCAGGTTTTACAAACTACATTAAAACTGAAAGGGTTCTGTGTTTGGCTAAATACCTCAGTTCTTGCGCTTTGACCGGTTTGTTCCCTTGACTGAAAGACTCATCCAGCTGTTTCTCATTTACATCAGTGACACATGCATGATTGTAGCATTATGACACTGCTGTCACCTGACATGTCAACCAAATCCCGAATGCTCCCTGCATTATTCTTCAAAGTTTTCAGAGTAGTGGAACCTTCAGTATGATCGTATCAAGTAATCAAAACTCTGAGAAGTCAAAATCAAATTAATTATAATAATAAAAGCAAAAGATATAAGCAAAAGAATGTCATTTTGATGCCTCACAGTTTTCACCAAAATTCAAGTTATACATCACATCACCAGCTCACCAGCTCAGCAGCTCACCAGCTCACTTTTCACTGCAGTAATATTGATGTGCACGAAGCCCCTCACAGGTAGTACAGGGCAAAAACTGGGACAGCAACGCCTTTATCGACCCGACCCTCCTACAGTGGAAAACTGAAGCAAGCTGGAACCGCACTGTAAATAGTCTCTCTTCATGGTATGGCTCAGGTATTAGCTTGTTTCCGTATGACAGTGGAAATCCACCGTTAGGTTTTACATCAAGCAAAGGTAACTTCGGCCGCAGTAAACCAACTCCTCATGTCACACAAACTGACAACCTGCATAAAAGTTCAGATTCTTGTTTGTTCACTGTCTTGTTATTCCTTTACTCATTTGACTCGTTACCACAGACATTTATGACATTTCTTAAATGAACAAATACATTTCCAGGTCAAATTATCAATGGAAAAATAAGTATATAAGCCTCTAAGCTAAAATTATAAGTCTATAAGCTAAAAAATGGGAGAATGCATTAAAGCAATATTTGGAAAGATTTCTATCCATTGAGGCACAAGTACTTTCATTTGATGCTTGAAGAACAAAGGGAGATATTGCACAATATTGATGCTGACGAAACAGACAATGTTGCCTAAGTAACCAGAAAGGAGGATGAAATTAAAAAAGGCTTAATTAAAACCATGTTTTTAGTAAAGACATTCATAACAAATAATAATGCATTTATAAAGCATTATGAACATGACTATAAATATTAATAAAAAGGCATAACACATTATAGCCATGTTCATTATGCATTATGAATGCTTTATGAAGCTCCCACCTATAATGCACTATAGATGTTATAATGGTCGGTATAAACATTATGGATGTTTTATAACTGCATTATAAAGGTATCTATAGTGCATTATAGATGACAGCTTCACAAAGCAGTCATAATGCATAATTAACATGATTATATATTTATAGCAATGTTTATAATGCATTGTGACTGCATTAAAATGCATTATGAATGTGTTTATAAACTACTATAAACGTGGCCTAGTGCTACCTTAAAAACACATGAAATAATCAAAAGCTGAAAATATAACAAGACCGATTATTAGATTCCAAAAAGAAAGGCAGGAGTCCGTTCCAGAGGAGGCCAGGGAGCTGAGGGAGCAGCCTATGGAGGTGACAGTCCCCCGATGGCTCCTCTGTGACTACGTGGCTTACTGCCAGGCATGCCCCATGGAACGCTATGCAGATATAAGTCCCACAAACAATTTAATTAGCAGATTAAGAGCAACGAGCCGTATGGGGAGAGCTGGTACAGCCAGGCACACAAACGCAGCATTCTGACAGCGGGAGACAGCAGTCTAATCAGGTCCTGTGGGACAGGCAGGCAGAAAGGTGTGGGATATGCCAGCCTCATTTGCCCTGCATGTCCTCATTGCAGAAAACAAGACGTGAGTAACGTTTTAAAAATATATACAGGACCAGTCAAAAGTCTGAGTACTGCTGGAAACTAGGGTTGATGTTTCACATGAAATAAATTCCATATAAATGCTTGGTAATGAAAAGAACACATTGCAATATGCAGAACCAGAAGATAAAGGGAACCAAAGCAGTGTAAAAATTAAACATTCTCTCTAAAGCTGTAGCCCCTTAAAATATCCACATTTCTCATAATAACACAGGGCGTCCTATTTGGCAGGAGGATCTGACACCTTGGCAGCTCTGCCGTGGCAGTTCCCCGAGACGCCAGGTGTTGGCTGCTTTGCTGCGACTCTCCAACCCAAGTCCTCCTTCACAGGTTCTACGGGATTGCGGGCTAGGGACCGGGCTGGCCTGGTCATTAGTCTGAGTTGTCCTTCACTTTCCTTCTCCAGGTAGTTCTCAGAATTCTGAGGCGTTTTTTGGTTTGTTACCTTGCTGAAGAATACATTATTTCCCAACCTGCTGTAATATGGACGGAAAGGCATGCATCTGAGATGGCTTGAGTTTTGTAAAGGTTGTCATCACACCAACCCTAGACCTTGACCCTGTCTCTTCAGTGGGGGCCACACAGGCAGAGCTCATACACTGACCCTTTCTGCATCTTAAAAATACATTTCAGTTACCCCCAGTAGCCGATGAGAATGACTTACACTCCCGTTAAAATACACCAACAAAGACAGTTTCAAATTTTTGCTCTGGGTATCACATCTGTGCTTGGGGTTTGAACCCCACTCCTGCTGTTAGTGGAGCAGGCATGTTTGCCTTATGTTTCCCCCATGTAGCTCAGTTCATTGCCCTGTGCTGGACTGGCATCCTGCCCAGTGTGTACCCTGCCTGCATAGAGAAATGACCATCACTAAAATCACATTAGGTCAGATGAACTGTTTTGTAATATTGCTGGTGTGGAAGATCCTTGTATGAATTTATGTAAATGCAGTCAGGTTCCAGAACACACTGGAGATAATGTAAAACACGGAAACCGTGACATTCCTGTTACCTTCTATTAGCATTTTTAAACCTGTCTAATGCTGTCTGATCTACCACCATAAAGGAAACCACATAAAAATAGTGGCCTCAAATTAAGGAATCTTCAGACAAAACCTTCCATCTCCTGAACACGTATCCAGTACAGGGTCAGGTAGGGTGGGGACTAGAGTCGACCCAAACCAACAAGGGCACAGGGCAAGGTGGATCACCATTCCACCACAGGTCACTCACTCACTCGCACATTCACTGATGCACTCATTGAACCACTCACTCACTCACTGATGCAATCACTCACTCACTCAACCACTCACCCATGCACTCAAGTACTCACTCACACACTCATTAATACACTCACTCACTCAGAAAAAAGGACTCAGATTCATGAAAATTCCACATGCAGATAGCAGGCACTGGAAGTGTTAAGTGTGAGTGGGTCAGTGTATAGCGTTATTTTTAAATCTTTCTTGTTCTCTCTACCCAGGGCTACAGTAGCTGGAAATGAGTGTCTTTTTTCCTGATCAGAACAGTAGGCGGCAGATCCAGTCCCAGCATTAAAGCTGCAGTTCACTCAGGGATTTGATTTGGATTGGACTCAGAAATTTTAAATAAACAAATGTTGCTGTACCATTTTATGGACAAGAATATGGGAATAGCACTGGGATGTAATTAATCACCAAAAAGACATTCAGAGATCTGAATGCATAAACCAATAATCCAATAATACAATATTTGTTTGTGTGCCATTCAAAACAATCCATAGCCTATATTCAATTATGTTCAAAACACAAAATTCTGGACACAGAGGCATGCAAATACTGTAATATATTCACTAAGTCATTATCAAGACCTGTGCTGTGTGGATGTGACCTGTCTTTCTCAAAGAGATCAACCAGACTACCTTTGGCTTTATGTCTAGCAGAACCAAGGCCCGTGCTACAGATCCAAATGAATATCTGAGACCAGAGCTGGGAGGACTTTTCCGTAACAGAGGCCAAAGATGAATTATTGAGCAGTGCCAGTTGGCCCATTTGGTGCGAACCCTGAATGGCGCAGCTTACCTAAGGGTCCACATGGGGGTAGATGGCCACTGGGTTTCCAGATTCAGGTCCAGGACATTCTGAGCTCAGCTGTACTTCCCAGACCAGCAGCCTGACGATACAGACCCCTCGTTTTGTAGCAGGCAAAAGTAATTTACGTCTGTCCTCCTCCAGGTCAGGTCTTTCATTAAAGCCAAGCGTCTATCCAGACAGGCGTAGTAGTTACTGGCCGATCTCAGTAGTGCTTTCACCTCACGTTGCCCACTTGTATTTTATTGGATTATTTTATTGCTGTGATCAATGTTTTAGTTTTATCATCACCCCCTGACTAGAGCAGCGCATCACAAATGAACAGCGCAGTCTCTATAGCACGTCCACAGCCTTCGAAGTTTCCAAGTGGGTCGAGTGTGATGAAGCCCCGAGCGAACAACAAAGGGGCAACATATTCTCTTTAACTAAGCATATAATGACCTGAATCCCAGGCAACACCCTAAGGTCCAGGAGAATGTCACTTCACAGCCGCAAAGATCTCCGAGTGAAAGGAAATCCGGCATCTTGAGGACGCACAGAGCACTTCAGCATGGACTCAGCGAGCGCTCGTCCCAGCACCCTCACCTCACCACCCCAGCGCTGGAAAAAAACACGCAAATCTCCTGGATTAATGTCTTCAGTCAATATTGCTTGGTGGATGTGATTAAAAACCAAAGTTTGTAGAGCGTGTCCATGAGTTATACTTCCTGTACTAAAATAGAACAACACTCATAAAAGCCAAGCTGTAGGAAAATAGCTTGTTCAAGGAACTATTTTTTCAGTTGCTGAAAGGTTAGAGGTCTTCAGGAACATTAATGTTTGTCACAAAGAAATATCCCACTCGAGGTGAAAATTCAAAGGAGCAGAAAGGGAGCCAGAGGCGGCTTCGTCGCTCGCTGTGCAGCACCTACTTAGAATAGCTGAGAACAATTTCCTCACCTGGCAGCCACCTTTGCGCCGGCCATTAGAAGCGGGGGTCCTCCCTGGAGGGGGGGGGGCTGTAATCCTCACTGACCTCATGTAGCTTAATCTAGACCTTTTCCAAGTGCTGCAGTTGCGATGGAACAGTGCGAACACATTGACCTTTCTCACCTGGAGGGCTCCACCTCTGTAAATTCCCCTGGCACTCTCACTGACATATATGGATTCGTGTATCTCCACAGTGCAGGTGACACATGACCTTCTCCCTCTTCTCAGCATATCTGGGACAAATCTCCACCCGCATGGGCATTCATCACCTGAAGCCGGAACCTTCTGGGGCGGCAGCACTCATCTTGGATGCCGGACTTGGCTCTTCCCGTTACGCTCCGCTGGCTCTGCTCTGTCCTGTCTCTTCAAGGGTGAGTTTCCGAAGCTCCCCATCTACCCCCCCCCCCGATGTGCAGACCTGTCATCCTAGCCTGCTGCCCCAGTGGTCTCCACCCTCCTGGTTCAGCCTCACAGAAGCTGCTCCTCAGGACTTCCTGAAGACACTGCAGTAGCAGGCCACCGAAGGCTTTGCAGACCACTGTCATGGCACCCTTCATCAACATACATACATGTCACATGGCACCCTTCATCAACATACATACATGTCACATGGCACCCTTCATCAACATACATACATGTCACATGGCACCACTGTCTTTTTACCAGTACATGTCTGCATCATACCATTTTATATATAAAGTGTTTGTAGGAAATGGTACTGATGCTGTCACATGTTAGAACTGATGAACCAATTTCCACTGAAGACTAGATTTTCTTTATTCCGGATATCCTACACTAATGAATAATGTTATAAATGAGAATTCCTCAGGTACGGTTTTACTAATGAAAACCATATATGTTATCAATGATTTAAACGGCCTACTGGACGCTGAAGAGAAAATAATGTCATAAATTAAAGGTACTTTATACTTACCTAGGAGGAAACATCTCCTATTATGCTCTCTGAGAGAGATGCAGGTAAGAGCTGAGGGTCAGCCAGTGTCCAGCCCCCCTAGCGATGGGGGGGTTAAGATTCTGGTTCAAGGCTTCAGCATGATATGAGTACCCTGCTGGCCACAGCGTTTGAATTCACGACCCGCTGGACACGATCAAGGCCCCTGAGCCGCACATCTGCCTCACAAATAGTAATATAATGCATTTGTAGTTTCTGCATTTCCTGGCTGAAGCAATACATTAGCAATACTGAGGAGAGCGGTATCAGCTGAGCAGACCGTGAGCTCAGAACCATCTCACCCTTCCGTGTCAGAGGAAAGCTTTTCTGGCGTTCCGTCTCCCCAACAACCTCACTAAACTCCTCCCCCTGAACCCCCAACCCAATGAAAGAACAGCGTCATTTCATCACTGTGCACCACTGCTGCCTTTCCCCTCATGCTGTAATCACAGGAAGCTTCCTACCGCGCGTGATACTGCCTGCGCAGCCTAATGAGAGCATGGGGAGGATGCAACAGGGGGGGCCGTGAGAGGAGAACAGCCCAACGCGGCAGATGCATTGAGAGTCTTTACGATGCGAGCAGTTCACCAAGTGCGAGGCGAGGCAATTCGTCTGATGACAGTAGCAGTGTTCACTGCCAGGGGAATAGATCCCAATGTCAGGGTAATGAAAGCTGGAGACATTGACACATAGAAACTTCAGCTTCTGCCATCGAGAAGTACAATCGGCTGGGGCTGAGAGAGATAGCAATGGAGGGCTTTCAAGACGTGTTGTGGAGCGTGCCATCGGCAGAGCGAGCTGCTGCAGCCCGGAAGATGCGCAGCCTTGTCAAACGGTTCAAACATAATGTAGCTTTTTCACATTTTAACCTTTCTGCTCGTGCTGAAAGCAGACTGCGTCAACACGACAGAAGGTGATTTAGCATGCCGCAGACGGGCACGCCGTGTGAAGCGGAGGGGGCCGGCGGCTGGGGAATCGGAAGGCACAGAAATATATATTAACTATAAAGCAGAGAACAGAGAATGTCACTGCGCACCCGGTGAGTCAAAGTCGCGACACCGGTAGAATGCGGAGAGCGTGACGCAGGCAAACGGGGCCCACCTGTGCCAAGCGGCCCTCACACACCATGGCGCGCTACAAGACGTCTACAGCGCACATCTGAGTCACAGCTGCAAATTCACAACACGCCCCCCCAGGCCCTTGGTGGCTGTGCTCAGTCATTTCCGGCACTGGCTGCCCAGAGGGGAAGCAGGAGAGCACATCTGCACGTGCTGCTGGATGGCTTCCAAAGCCGCTGTATTCACTCATTTCCATGGAAACCGAAGGTTGGCTACTCTATCCTTATAAATCGATATAGATGTGTTTTAGAGTAGAGTGCCTAACAAGATCTGAACATGACAGCATCCTACTGTAAAGCACACTGACAGACAGGCGTTCCTTTGCCAGATAAACTAGCATTTCCACAATGACACCAGAAGGGTGCAAAATATGTCGAGGAACCTCATGCAAGTGCCTTCTCACAAGTTTTTACTGTGTCCCAGTGAATCTCCCAGACCACACTGTGTGTCACTGTTGCCTGTGTCTTTTCGTTTATTATAAATTAATTATTTAAATTACCGCCACACAAAGGCATGAATATATTAAACAGTGCTAAGCTTATTTCTCAGGATTCGTCAATATTAATGGAATGTAATACTTTTACTTTTTTTACTTAACTTTTTTTTGCATACATTCTACATATATACTGCATCTCATTAAATTTGCATTATTATTTCCTTATAAAGACATTGTATCACTGCCCTCACAGAAAGGCACGTTTTAAAAGATCCACATGGAGGCAGACGTGCACCCAGCCGAGCCCTGTCACGTCCCGTTCTGCCTTCTCTGAATGCTAAAGCACACCTGTAGCGCGCAACCTGGTCAATTAGCAGAGAATAAAGGCACCTAGTTTCCATTAACTCCTCATGAGTATTGATTTTCCCACCACACTGAATGATCATTTCGTGACCTGCTTTCAGAATATGACCCCCACCCCCCACCCCCCACTTGCTATTCTGTTTCTTTGGCTCTTTTTCCAGTGTTTTGGGCTCCATATTTGTCGTTTGGCATTTGTCCTTATCGACGTCCGCCTGTCCCTGGACCATGGAGTCCAATCCTGATTTGGATCTGTTTGCCTTGTTTTGTGTCTGCCTGTTTTGCAAAGTGTGATTCCAGAAATTAACAAACTGCTCCTGTATCCTCTCCCTGTCCAGCCATTACAGACAGAAACTGTTTCAGTGGCACTGAAATGAAACAAATCCAACCAAGGAAAAAAAATTTTACTCATTCAGGACGTATGTATTGCCTTCTAAGTACAGGGTGAAAACAAAATGAATCAAAGCTTATTCAGCTTGTTTGAGATTCCTCGAAGATGTCTAGAATATAAATGACAAAAAGAGCTACTGAACAGCACAGCAGGCAACGCTAAATCATCAGAGGTGTCTGGAGGGACCTCTGCTTTCTGCAGCAGCCCTACAATGTCAGGATCAGTCCCTGTCCTTCCCCTTTTGTATGTATATTCCCTGTTTGGCCAGCAGGTGTCGCTGGCCATCCCATGTCCTACTGCATCCCTGCTCCACCGGCTACCGGCCCCCTCTAACGGGATAAGCATTTGGCTGCCAATCCAGACTCCCCCTTTGCTGTGGATTCAAAGCTGGCCAGTTTTTGTCCCCTGTTTGTAGTAGGTTCACTTAGTTTCGATTGATGGTTTTTCGTAATAGTGCTCACCTGCCCCTTGTTATGCATGTGTATATATGCAGCTGTTCTTGCCTGGTTACCTCAGTTGCTGTTTTGTGGTTTCCCAGTGTTTCCAGGTCCTGCTGATCATTTCTCCTTTCCTGCATCCACCCTACCTTGGTTTTGACCCAATGTGGTCCTTCTGTTTTCTCATTGTGTTTGTTTATTTATGTTTATTGATGATAAATTCGCCCGCGTTGGAGCCGCATGTGGATCGTCCATCCGTTCGTCGTTCCCTGCCAGAACACTAAAAGGTGTCCAGTGACCATGAATGGGAACAGCAGAAGGCTAACTCTGGGGAAATCTAAACATGGCACTCCTTTTCGTCAGTGAATGGGACACACTGCTTTACTTCCCTTATTTCAGACCTTTTCCTAAATTTCTCCATATCCTATCCCCTGGACCCATCAGAAATTTGACAGTAGGTCCAATGTAAGATCTGTTCCAAATCTGAGCAGCAGTGCCACCCTTTTGGTGGGACTCATCTAGGGCTACCATCGAGGAGAGCTACAAGTTAAACCGATCTTCAGTCAACAATCCATGAACAGCTAGCAGACTGTCATGGTCGCTCTGTGCTGATCAGCTGAATAACCAGGACAATTAGCCCTCCTACCTTAGGTCAAGGTTGCTCCTGGTCACTAATAAAACACATCAGATTCAAAGCAGTATGCTGTACAGGAGTCATGCAGGAGGAACAGACAGCAAATCTTACAAGGTCCTGCTCTCAGGAAGTCTGCAAGAACTCTGGATTGGCCATGACAAGGTGAGTGTGCGTTCTAAGAGGGCTTTGAACCCGCAGGCTTACTTGTGGATCTTGTGGTCCTGCAGGCTGCCAAGCAGGACAGGTGTGTGCTGGATGTGGATCCCACTGGGGGCCAGCGAGCGCCTCTTCAGGGACAGAAGGCTCTGGCAGAAGTGCGCGCCCATCTCCTCCAACTCCTGGGTGCCCACCTGCAGACCCTGCTGAGGGGGTGGGGGAGACATGGGAGTCTGTGAGGAGACGGTGAGGAATCATCACATCATCAAAGGAGTCTTCACAGGAATCATCGTCATCATCACACAACATCTTCACAGGAATCATCGTCACATCATCACACAACATCATCACAGGAATCATCGCCACATCATCATCACAGGAATAATCAACACATTATGGCCCATGAGCCAATCCTGATGCCATTGCCTCACACATTCAGTGACATCTAACAGAAGAATGGAGAATGGTGAATTTTGCATCAAAATTTGATGTGTTGTGCTATCCTGCAATGTATCACACTGCTTTCCCTTCTTAAAAAATCTTCTTAAAAACTTAAAAAAACTGCAGAAGAAGAATCAGGTGCCTGTACTTCCATTCTTTGCAATTCACAAAGAAAATCCACACCCTCAACAGTATACTGATACAGTATATGACCTACTTACTTTCTTCCTCATGTAAACACATACTTCACCTCTACATGCCATAAAATCCGGCCTGCGGATCATTTTGCAGAAACGGATAAATAAATAAGCAAATAATCCAGCAATTCCACACCCACCGCCGGTGATGCGCAACATTTTTATATGTTAACAGCTGGCGGATTCGCACCGCTCTGTTTTTCCTTCTTGACTACGCACTCTCTCACCATCTTTGGCATCCCTCTCTTTTTGCAGCACACAGAATCCTTCATCCCGGCTGGCTGCTCCATCGTGCGATTGTCATGTATTCACCTCGGCTACCCTAATGGGACAGAGATCACCACTATTCCGGTTTTCCCATGAGCCACTCTGGCTGTAATCTTGTGTTCGGCCTCAGGTTAATCTCTATACGGCATGCCCCCCCCCCCCCACACACACACACAAAAGGTTGCCC